>JASPKZ010008113.1:0-122244 GCA_030220185.1 Diploptera punctata | reverse complement strand
ATATATGTTCATTACACAAGATCTGGCCTGAACAAGCACCTTTATTGGGACCCCAATCTTCTTAGGTCATGAGATAACATTGAACTTCAAAGGCACAACAATGGCCATAAAAAATTTGTGTGATCTTTGTAGTTAGAGCAGCTAAAAATAAACAAAAAATTTAAAAAAAAGGATGTATCAATAGTAATATTTTACCATAACCAATCATAGTAAAGTATCTGCGTTTCCCTAAAGTTTATAAGGTCATACAAAATATTACCTTTTGTATCATTAAATTATGTTAAAACTAACTCGCTGGCATTATCGAACCCATAGGTTCATGGCCAATGTTTTTTCAATCATCCCCTGTATAATCTACTTCCCTCAAATCATAGTTAATGTTATTCTCCCACCTCATTCTTGGTCTACCAACTGGGCATTTTCCCTCTGGTTTTCCTACAAGAAGCTTCCATGCACGTCTTTCATTCCCCCATTTGTGCCACATGTCCTGCCCATCACAGTCTACGAGACTTAACTGTTCTCATTATATCTGGCTTCATATAAGACCACGTAATTCACTGTTATGCAGTCTTCTCCATTCACCTGTCTGTTCATTTAAATTATGTTATTGTTAACTTTTTTTTTTTTTTCAGATTATCCCCTGAATCAAATAAATACAGAATATGATCGATATGAACTCAAAAGAAATTTGGTGAATCAGTTTGACATATTTTTGGCAGATGGACGAATTACTGGACATGTTCAAGGACTTATTGGAAAACCTATTCACATGAAAAGAAAGTTAGTTCATTACTTTTTTATATGTCATATGTATATAAATCCCCATACATCCCTCATGGAGACATAGGTGTTCTTGGCCAAGATAATTTAATTATGCTTATTTCCCTACAGATGTCAGTGAGTGAATGAGACATCTAGTAGGCAACTAAGTTATTTAATGTTTTTTTTATTATTTAATACATCTCAATGAAGGATAAATTATATTTTAAGAGTGCATTTTTTCTCTTCAAATTTAACCAAGTTATTACTTGGATGAAGAAAATCAGATAAATTTTACTCAGGTGCATAATTTAAGGCTTGAGGTTCTTTTATAAGCCTGAAAGTCTGTAGACTTGGGACGCATAGCTTTATTTTTTTTTTAGTCTCTCCCAGAGGACTTGTGCTTTGGATTTTTCCATCCTAAAAATCCATTGACCTCAAGCAGGTTTTAACCTGGGATTAGAGGCAAAGAACATAACCATTAGACCACTGCGGCTGATGTATATCTTATGATGTACAATTGTATACTATAATGTTAATTTGGCCATTCCTTGTATAGAATTAATGAGTGTGCCAGACTATTTATGATATGATTAGCTGATTACTCGGCATTGCCCGGGAATCTACTTATCCCAACTTTTTAATTAATTGGTATATGCCAAGTTTGATTTCGATGAAACAAAAATTGAGGCTTCTAGAGCGTTAACAGACTAAGACTTTGCAAGCAATGTCCCTCTGCCTCTTATGATAGAGAACCCGGGAATCTACTTATCCCGATCTTCTTGGCATCAATGAGCTGAAAGACAAAAATGGTTATTATGAGTTATCCATAAAAGATAGACAAATGCTGTCGTGGATTCTTTTCAGATATTGAATTTTATGTACATTAATTTGGTGTATTTGTTATGGTTTATTGTATATTGTTTAAGCGTCCAAAGCAACCTTTTTGTGCACCAATTTTTTATATATATATATATATATAGCTCCAACCCTACAGTAAGTATGGTAATATGCTATACACATTGATTGTCCCAGAAAAATCCTTTAAATGATGGTGAAAACCCTTTCAAATCGGTCAAGCATTTTTGAGTCCATAAAGGACAGACTGAGTATCTGAAACAGATCCAAGTGGATGTATTATTTTTTATTTTATTGTGATTATTACATTGTCTTACTTCTTATTGATTATATAATAAGTGTTATTATTATTATTATTATTATTATTATTATTATTTAAGAGAAAAATATACGTTAAGAAAAATTTGCATTTAGATTGTAGTGCTCAGGTAGCTCAGTTTGTAGAGCATTGGCATAGAAAGCCAAAGATTGTGGGTTCAAACCCCAGTCTGAGCATACATTTTTCTCTTCAAATATAATTTGTCCTTCTGTGAGAAGAATTGTATCAATAATAAAAACATTATTTTATTATTATTATTATTATTATGCCTATATTTAAAAAAAACAGTAACAAAAATTAATATTTAATTTCTTTGCAGAGTAGAGTAGGTCAAAACAAATCAATTCTTCAAGTATTGAATTCTATTAGGAATTAAAAAGTTCATATTTGTGCAGTAATCAGTGGAAAAATTTGAAGAAAAAAATTGTATTTTGTCATCAGTTTGTGCAAAAGGCCTAAAGTTTGGAAAAATAAAAAAGACATTATTTTACCATTATGCTTAAAATATACAAGTAACTTTTTCTTTGCATGAGTGATTAACTTATTAAATCTCACCTATCACAACTCCATGACCTTCAGTGGACCGGTTTCAGAAGATGTTACTTCTGTCAGTGGACAAAAACTTCCAACTGTTGAACTTCTGCCATCCCCATCAACTTTCAAACTGCCTTCTGGTGTTGATTTGATGAACGTTGAAATTAAATCTTACTCGCTGGTAACTTAAAAATTTGTGGTTCTATATTTATTCTTCTGAATGTATCTTTTCCCAAACTTTTAATTCCAAGAGCTTCTCTGAATGTTTCAGAAATTTAGTTTCTTTTCCAATTTTGTGATTTTCTAGCAGACTGAGCTGCAATTGCCAATTTTCAAATTTCACCTTTTTTTTTTATATATTTCTAAAGTGTTCTTTTGTCCGAGTATCCAAATTCCTTTTAGTTTTTTTAGATTTACTTCATTGCAACTAATTTGATAAATTCCAGTTTTTTAAGATTTAAATTAAAATTCTTTATAACTCCATCCAGTCTTCTAATTATACCAATTTCAAAACATCGTCATCCTTTGCGGATTAGGTCTTTGCCTGTTCCGATCTTACCCCTGTTCAGCCCAACGCTGTTTTTATATTTGTTTTTTAAAACATATGTGGTTTAATCTTCAGTAATATCTCGAACAATGTTATGTCGTTCAGGAGAACTGCTTCTTACTCTCTCTGTTGGTGGACCGACGAATCTCAGAATCAAATCAAATTCCCTTGGAGTTTCAAAATTCATAGGTTTTTAATGTGGTTTTTTTTCCCAAACCGTGAGCTCTTTTGGTTTTTTATTTGTTTAATTAAACTAGCTTTTATATCAATTACATGTTTTTCAGACCAAGCATGAGCACTTACTGCTGAATTTTAACATCCCTAAGAATTTTTTTTATCGCCCATTTGTCTCCACACTAGTCCTAGGTCTTACTCATTCTCCTTTAAATTGTTTATGAACTTTCCTGGGGATTAAGTCACCATATCTCCTGCTAGTATCTTTGCTAAGAATTGCAAATCCATATATTCACACATCATTGGCCTGTTAAGGTGTACTTTTACCAGTCAAAGCGGTAACTTATATAACATACAACAAAGAAAGAGGATAAATAAGATGAATCCAGAGTCATCTTACCTCATAACTAGATACCGGATGTTAGGGAAAATGCCTATAGTTATTTATAATAGATATTGTATAAGTGACTTCATATAAGTTCATGCCAATGACCCTAGAGTTGTTTTCCATGAAGTTCATTTTGCCTATAAATGCCTATTTCAGCTTATAATGCCTATAAATGCCTATTTGCAATTTTTTCTTGAAATTAACTCAGTATTTCAATGAAATCAATTGAAATGGGCAAACTTCATGGCACAAACCATTTCATAGAAGTTTTCAAGTGTTCTTTTTATAAATTCCCTTAGAATATTTTAGGGTAAGGGTGGCAATAACCTAGCAGGTAGATGGTTCCCCCCTCAATGCACTCCCGTTAGGTAAATATTGTATTTTTCCCACCTCATGCATTCCCGTTAAGCGAAATAGCCTTAAGCTATGTCCATTGTATTATACTCCAGCTCAAAGGCTCGGAGAAAAATTCTTTGCTTCTTTTCAATACAAACATTGCTGAGTGACAGAGGGTTCTGCTCTACGGCAATGTCTGTGTTGTGTGATATTATGCCAAATCTCCTGTTCTTCCAGTTGAATTCTTTGGTAGACTCTATCAAATTCCTCTTCTCCGCATATACCAAAAACATGATCGAAGTCTTCGAGGTCCGACATCTTGGATAAAGCAGCAAAGTTTCAAAGTACATCAGGTTGCTCACGATTCATTCTCTGCAAAGTCACCTCGGCAGGTAGCTTAGGAATTTCGACAATTATTATCGCCTGAACAGATTTTTGAGTACGCGAAAATGTCTTTGGATGCAACTTTCTCAGCAGAGAACGACTTTTTACTGTCTAATGCGTTCATAGATACGACCCTTAGACTCAAATCCAAGCACAGGTGGGAATTTTTCTTTCTAGTTACATTAACTATGCGGCATGAATTTCCACATTAGTGTAGAAAATACATTTGGATTTATTTATGGGTAGTAGTAGTGCTGTGGTCTCGAAGTAGCATGCTGCCTTGTCACGCACTGGGCCCGGGTTTGATTCACAGTTGGGACAAATTTCAGGTAGCTTTAAGGCCTAAAAGGTCCCTGAACATCATCATCTTCTTTCACTGGTGTGGAAAGCAACAGGAAGCTACCACACCTATAATTCCCTAGTAAAGCTATAAAGCATAGCATGAAAATGCTATGATTGCAGTGGAAGACCTGTCCTAGGGCAGAACACTATAGAATAGATTAGTATTCATTGTTAGTCTTGTATTATATTTTGTGTGCGTCTGAGATTGTATAATTAATTTCTTTATAGATTACCAGTGCCAGTTGATTTTCGAGCAAAGGACTTGAAGAAAGAAATAGACAATGCTTTGAGCAAAACACTTATGATGATGACTGGTCATTCAGAGAAATCAAGTCTTAAAGTAAGAAAATTTATTTAATTTTAATTGCTTTATTTTAGGAAGTAACATGTTGAGGTTCTTTTAATCAAGTTTTTGTGAGATTGGGAACATCTTACCTCAAATTAATGTTGAGTTCTGTTTGAACATGTTTCGATATAATCATCATCAGCTTTAATTTGAGGGAAGGTGTTCCCATTCTCACAAAAACTTGATTATTTAATTTTGTCATTGTTATAATGATGCTACCTTACTGTACTATAACCGATCTAAGTTCCAGTTGTACTGTAAATAAACTTTCATAAAGTATTACTTTGCTAATTCTGTCTATTGGAGGAAATAGTTTGTCATATGAGTGAAATGTCTGTGGAATTGTCAATCATAGAAACATTTTACTTAGGATATATCGTATTTTATGGGAAATAAGACTGAATACGAGAAAGGATGGTACCAATAATTAATAATTTCCATTTCTTATTTATTTATGACAAAAAATTATATATGGGCTTACTAATCAGATGTTCACATTTATTCCATGATATCGATGGATATCCTTTATTTACAATTTCATTACCAGAAGAATTTATGGCTCATGCTTACACACTTGTAAATTCTGTTATTTTCACCACATCCTCGATGGCTAATGTAAGATATTATTCACTGAACTGTTTGAAAATACTCAAAATAATTTGTTTCTTTTCGCTTTTAAAATGGTTTCTTTTTCAATGTATTAAGTAATTCTGCAGAAAGTGGTCATTTTAAAACAATAGAAATCCTAATGTCATCTGCATTGCATATGTGTAACAGTTAAACAGTGGAATGCTTTATATATATTTATATATATAATCTATTAAAATTGTAATTATATATTTTAAAATTTTCCCATATAACTTACATAGACACATGCTAGGCAATGCATATTTATGGGCTAATTCAGGCTACATTCCCATCCAAGCATAAATCCTCCCTTTACCTTACTCTCTTGGTCCCACATTCAATTATTGAATCATCATTCACAAATACACACTGAATGGCTTCTACATTAAGAAGACTTGAAGGGACTCCACGCAGGTATGGCATTATTTATTAAATTAATATTAAGAAACTAAAGCTTTTACTATGATTGAAAAATGTAAATTAATGTATACAATTATACTATTGTAATTAATGGTAAAGATAAAAAACAATATTGTGATACTATTTGGCAGTAAATAATACAATCTAGTTGCAGTGGATGAACAAATGAAATATAACCAAACATTTCTCATTTGTTTTCAGACATCGTTGTTTACATTAAATATATAAATATTTTAAAATAACTATATTTAAATAATGATTTGTGAGTAATAAACAGCTTATATTATTTTTGGTCTGGACATCTTACCTCAATATTAATGTTGATTTGTTCTTGGACATGTTTCAAAACAATTCTGTTTGGGAAAGCTGATGATAAAACAGAATTGTTTTGAAACATGTCCAAGAACAAATCAACATTAATATTGAGGTAAGATGTCCAGACCAAAAATAATATAATTAAAATAACCTCAAAATATAACTTCCTAAAATTAAATAATAAACAGCTTAATATTAAATTAAAAGATTCTTACCTCTCCTCACATTATTCTGTTAAGTAGATCGCGATTTCAGGCCTATAGCAGGCCCATCTTCAGTACACTGTTGTTGACCGGTGTTATGTCGCTCGGAAGAACCACTTCTTCTTCCCTCTGTTGGTGGACCGATGAACCTCTTGATAAGGTCAAAATTTGCGGGAACTTCGAAGTTCATAAGTTTTCCTTTGTTTTTCTGAATGTGGATCTTTTCCCAAACTGTAAGTTCCTTAGGTGTCTCTATTTGTTTAATTAGACTAGCTTTTGATTCAATTCGATGTTTTTCGTACCAAGCATGAGCAGCTACTGCTGACTTTTCCAATTCTCCATTTTTTACATTTCTAAGATGTTCCTTCACCCTTGTTTTCAAATTTCTTTTCGTTTTTCCTATATAAATTTTGTCACAATCTTTACATTTAATCTGATAAATTCCTGATTTATTTTCTTCTTCAATTTTCTTCTTCAATTCTTCAAATTGAAGAAGAAAATAAATCAGGAATTTATCAGATTAAATGTAAAGATTGTGACAAAATTTATATAGGAAAAACGAAAAGAAATTTGAAAACAAGGGTGAAGGAACATCTTAGAAATGTCAAAAATGGAGAATTGGAAAAGTCAGCAGTAGCTGCTCATGCTTGGTACGAAAAACATCGAATTGAATCAAAGCTAGTCTAATTAAACAAATAGAGACACCTAAGGAACTTACAGTTTGGGAAAAGATCCACATTCAGAAAAACAAAGGAAAACTTATGAACTTCGAAGTTCCCGCAAATTTTGACCTTATCAAGAGGTTCATCGGTCCACCAACAGAGGGAAGAAGAAGTGGTTCTTCCGAGCGACATAACACCGGTCAACAACAGTGTACTGAAGATGGGCCTGCTATAGGCCTGAAATCGCGATCTACTTAACAGAATAATGTGAGGAGAGGTAAGAATCTTTTAATTTAATATTGAATTGAACCTCACAGTGATAATTCCTATATAAAAAAAGGTTAATAAACAGCTTAATTGTATTTGTTAAATAGTCCTAACAAATGCCACTCTTGATTTCCAAATCATGTAGATAAATCTGGAAATCACTTGTGGCATTACTTATGATTTTAGAGTCCGGGTGTTAGACACTAAAAAAATTCAAAATAGGTAGGCAAAAAGGCACTAAAAATCATTAATCTAGGCCCTATAAAATTCAAAATAGGCTCTTAAAAATAGACTACAACATACATTTTTTACAGCCTTATGTAAAAAATATAAACAATAGCATACGAAGATATCAGAGATGATTTTGGAACTTGATTTGCCTTTTTACAAAGAGAATACCTATGATTTGCAGTATGTACATGCTGCAAAACATGGCACTTCTTCGCGCAATTCACGAAAATTTTACACACTTTGCAAAACAATGCTGAGCCGTCACTTGAGAATGGCATAGTGAAACAACTCTTCTAAAGGTATAAAAAAAGCCAAATACACTTATCGCACCACTTTGTCTTTGAAACACCTGTCTGTGAACTAGGACTACAGACTGAATTCAGTGTTACCAACATCAAAAATAATATTGCTAGTCACTTAAAAGTTTCTATGCAATGATATGTGTCATGAGCTTTGTCCATTTAAATTAATTTAATTGAAATACTAAGTTAATTTCAAGAAAAATGGCAAATAGGCATTGTAAGCTGAAATAGGCATTTATAGGCAAAATTAACTTCATGGAAAAACAACTGTAGGGTCGTCGATATGAACTTATATGAAGTCACTTTTACAATATATATAATAAATAACTGTAGGCATTTTCCCTAATATCCGGTCTCTACTTATGATAAAGTGATTTCCTCAACCAACATTACATTAAGGGGACTGTAAGACGGATTGTCTATACAGTGATTAATAAATCATATACAGCTACAAATAGTTAATTCAGTTAAATTCTTTATTTGGCTGTTGAATTGTGTACATGTAATTACCAGGCTAAATAAAATATATACAAAATTGTATTACCATAAAATATATTGCAAATTCAAATACACTGTGTTCTTAAAGTCCGATAACACTTTTCTTATTTAATTATTCAGAAACGAAACATCATACTGGTTTTGTTTATATGCCATATGAAAAAGTATCTCAAATTGTTTTGGTGTTATCATAACGAAGTTTGTGAGTTCCTGAACAGTGAGTTACCTCAACGCTGGGTAGGACGTGCAGGCATAATGATGACTGCTTTGATAAATGACCTCCCAGATCCCTGGATCTAACTCCTTGTGACCTCTTCCTGTGGGGATACATAAAAGATAATGTGTATGTGCCACCTTTACCACAAAATGTACAAGACCTCAAGCGCAGGATTGAAGAAGTTTCTACCACTGTATCTGAGGATATGCTCCAAAGAGTATGGCAAGAACTTGATTACTGTGCAGACATATGCCGAGTCACACGTGGTTCCCATATTGAGGGATTGTGAACCCAGACATTGCACAAAAAACCATTTGAGATACCCTTCCATGTGACATATAATCGTAACTTATTATGATGGTGAAATTAAATGTTTCTTACCTCTCCTCGTATAAATTTTCTAAGTAGATCGCGATTTCAAGAGGTCTCTTCTTCAGCACTCTCCTGGCGACCGATGTTATGTCGATCGGAAGAAACTCTTCTTCTTCCCTCTGTTGGTGGATTGTGACAAAATTTATATTGGAAAAACGAAAAGAAATTTGAAAACAAGGGTAAAAGAACATCTTAGAAACATAAAAAATGGAGAAGTGGAAAAGTCAGCAGTAGCTGCTCATGCTTGGTCCGAAAAACATTTAATTGAATCAAAAGCCAGTCTAATTAACAAATAGACAAACAAAAGGAACTCACAGTTTGGGGAAAGATCCACATTCAGAAAAACAAAGGAAAACTTATGGACTTCGAA
This sequence comes from Diploptera punctata, assembly GCA_030220185.1. Lineage (NCBI taxonomy): Eukaryota > Metazoa > Arthropoda > Insecta > Blattodea > Blaberidae > Diploptera > Diploptera punctata. The sequence goes on along the minus strand of JASPKZ010008113.1, from coordinate 112,773 downwards.
ATTCCCACAAATTTTGACCTGATCCAGAGGTTCATCGGTCCACCAACACAGGGAAGAAGAAGAGTTTCTTCTGATCGACATAACATTGGTCGCCAGGAGAGTGCTGAAGATGAGACCTTTGTGGTCTCGAAATCGCAATCTACTTAGAAAATTTATATGAGGATAGGTAGGAAACATAATTTCACCATAAATTAAACCTCATAGTGATTAATTCCTATAAAAGTTAAAAAAAAACTACATGATGTTTTGTTTTTGAGTAATTAAATAAGAAAAGTGTTACTGGACTTTAAGGACTAGGTGTATAAGAACAAAATTATCTAAAAAAATCTTTTGGATTTATTTTACAAATTCATCAATCTCATAAAAATAATTTCTACATAACCAGTTATAAAATTTTGTTTTGAAGATGCAAAAATGATAAATTATGGTGTTGGCTAGATAGCTTATTGTACAATATATCATTGCCATAACAGAAAAGTTGGAATTTGTTTTTGTTAACCTGCAATTTGGAATTTTAATTTGGTGTTTATTTCATGTCTCATGATGTTTAGTATTAGTACTGTCCATAAAGAAGCTAGCAGAGCTTTTCTGGCAAATAAAATATATTATTGAACTTGCTGAAAAAAAAAGTTTAAATTTTCAGATTGGACACACAAAGCAGTCAGTTCCACAGATAGCTGAAAATATAGTAGCTGTTGCAGAAGAGTTAGCATCGAAATATCCTGGTGGTTGGGAAAATATCCGGTCACTTAAAATCCATTTACAAGACAGAGCTTCTATTCCTGTGTACATATCCCTTAGTAAGTAAAATATATGAACAGCTTTCTTTACTGTTTTACTATTTTTAATTTTCAAATATAACATAATTTAGTTTCATATGAGTAACCAAGATTGAACCTCCAACTTAAAAGTATAGATGTCGATATACTTCCTATATTGCATACTAAACATTTAAAAACTAATAGTTCGGGATTTGTTTGATTGCAGAAAGCTGTAATGATGTTGAAATACCAGTAGTAACTCCAAGAATCCCAAAGAAAGCAAAACCAGTCGAGGGTGAATTAACAACCATGCCTGGTGTACATGTCACAGTTCTCCCTGATGGTGAAGTTATTGTAAAGAAGAGGAAACTGACAAAAGAAGATATAGAATTTGGACTGAGTCCTTCAGACCTTGAAGATTTTGATCCAGATGAAGAGGTAATTATTTCATTTTTTTTAATAACTAGCTAATACCCGGCATGTGTTGCTATGCCTAACTAAATAAAAATTAATGTGCTTTTATGTTTAGTTGAATAAGTAAAAGGAAAAATAATTATAAATTTATATTTTTTAGATACCCCGTGCTGATTACCTGGCATTGCCTGGAAATCTACTTGTCATTCTTGACATAAATGAGCTAAATACTAAAATTAATGTGTTTTATGTTTAGTTAAATAGGTATTAGCAAAAATGTATATCGTAATTATTTTCAGATACCCCGTGCTGTTTACCCGGCGTTGTCCAGGAATCTACTCGTCCCGAAATTGTTGGCATAAATGAGTTGAAAGACAAAAATTGTTGTACTTATGATTAGTTGAATAAGCAAAATGAAAAATAATCATAAATGTATATCATAATTATTTTAACATTCCCCATGCTGATTATGCGGTGTTGCTCGGGAATCTACTTTATCTCCATCTTCCAAGGGATATTTATCTAATTCCAATAATATATTTCTAATGCCCCACTGCTATACAGTGTCCTAACATTCTGTGTTTCTAGGAACATGTCCCCATGTTTAAGCCTTTGCCATAGATTTTCTGAAGTAGTCTCCATCTAGAGATCTGAATGGGGAATATTATACCCCAGTGGAACATGTTTCTTTATGGTTGTATTAATTTTTTAGTGAAGATAGTCACTCTTTTGAACAAGGTACTTTTCTCGCCTGGCATATTGCCTTTGACCTATCAAGCATGGGTGACCCTTTTGGCATCAATACTACCACCAGCTTGCTCAAAGTACCATTTAACCATGCAAGCCACTTCACCATGACAAGATAAAGATACCGTTGAAGAGGAACTTTCTTCCTCCAGCTCTTAAAAGAATTTTATTCCAATCCTTAATAATGCTGCATTTTGACTATTGCAACATTCTACTAACTGAGATTATAAGGTTTTCACATCTATAAAATAGCAGTGAAATAAGTTAGTTTCATCTACAACTTTCCCTAGAAAGTAGGTGCTTAATTTATGAAAAAAATACCATTATGGAATGCATAATTATCACCCAATTATTTAAGAAAGTTGGGAGGTGAACTCACTCACCGTAACAGCGGTTAACAAAAATGCCACTGAATCATTCCCTTTAACAAAACTTCTTTTGTCACGTCCAGCCATAGTCAAGGAATAATATGCAACTAATACTTCCCAACATTAATTTAATATATCATGTGTAATAAATTGAGTCATTTTAACATCTTACCTCATATTTCATGTTTTTCAAACACGGTAACTATAGTTTTCAAATGATCTTGTCATTCATTTTCAACCGCCATTATGACTACCAGATATTCGTTGGAATCTCCCTCTATAACGTTGCCATCTGGTGTTGATTTGACGAACTTTGAGATATCGCCATCTGGTGTTGATTCGATGAACTTCGAGATGAGGTCACGTTCATCCGGAATGTCGAAATTCATAGATTTAAATTTGTTCTTCTGTATAAATATTTTCTCCCAAACTGTCAAATCCAAAGGTTTTTCCAAATGTTTTAGAAGTTTAGCTTCTTTTTCAATTCTATGACCTTCCAACAAACTATGTGCTGCAATAGCATTCCGGATGAACGTGACCTCATCTCGAAGTTCATCGAATCAACACCAGATGGCAACGATATCTCAAAGTTCGTCAAATCAACACCAGATGGCAACGTTATAGAGGGAGATTCCAACGAATATCCGGTAGTTATAATGGCGGCTGAAAATGAATGACAGATCATTTGAAAACTATAGTTACCGTGTTTGAAAAACATGAAATATGAGGTAAGATGTTAAAATGACTCATTAATTTATTAAGAACCTCATAATGTGTTTCCCAATTTTAACTTTGAATATCATGTGTAGTTTATTCAGCAAGAATGTTCTCTAGTTACTGATGTTTCTGTGGTGGTAATTTATAAATTTGTAGTGAGGCTTCTCATGGCTACATGGTGTCTCCAAAGAAATGAAGAATCTTAGTCCCAAGAAAACACAGTAGACAAACAAAATATTGTGATTTTTGTGAAAAGGAATTCGGCGTAAATTGCATAACTTTTTTTTAATCGACCCCCAATTATCGCAACATCCTGACTGGAGTTGACAGAGATGCATATCAATGTTTTTATTATTAATTTATCACTTCTCATTGAAGGACAAATTATATTTGAAGAGAAAAATTATATGCTCAGACTGGGGTGTGAACCCAGGACTTTTGACTTTCTAGTCCAATATTCTACTGCTGAGCTATCTGAGCACATAATTTTTCTCTTCAAATATAATGATGCATAAGAATTAAATGAATCGTGATTTCTTCTTACCTCATACTTTTATGTTTTTTTTAAACACAGCAGTCCTGTCGTAAAACAGCTGACGATGGTGACAGTGGGTCGCCGATACTGCAGTGCTGTGTTTAAAAAAACATAGAAGTATGAGGTAAGAAGAAATCACGATTCATTTAATTCTTATTAATTGAACCTCATAATGTTAAAAATTCCCAAATTTAATATATAAAAATAATTATGCATATCTTCCGATTCCTCCATAACAATCCTCTACAGAATTCTAAAGGACATAAATTTTGTTTGAGAATAAGGTAAAGAACTCTATATTGTTTAAGCGGGAAAATATTTTATCTTGGCTTCATAGGTACTGTTCCAAATTTTATATTATACTGTTTTATGTTATACACAGCATTGTTTTTGATTTTACATGAATATTTCTTAAATAAGTTGAATATAATTTTTTTGTAAATGATTTTAATTTATAAAGATTAAATTAATATATACATATAAATTGAAGAATACACCGCTGTGGACTCGAGGTAGCGTGCTACCTTGTCATGCAATGGGCCCGGGTTCGATTCCCGGTCAGGACAGGCTCCTGGGTAAGGGTTTTTTGGGGGTTTTCCTTGCATGTAAGACAAATGTTAGGAAGATTAGGACCCAACAGTCCCCGAAAATCATCCGACCTTCATCATTAGAGACCGGATGTTAGGGAAAATGCCTACAGTTATTTATTATAGATATTGTAAAAGTCACTTCATGTAACTTCATACCGACGACCCTAGAGTTGTTTTCCATGAAGTTCATTTTGCCCATAAATGCCTATTTCAGCTTACAATGCCTATAAATGCCTATTTGTCATTTTTTTAAATTAACTTGGTATTTCAATGACATTAATTGAAATAGACAAACTTCATGACACATATCTATTATTTTTTATGTTGATAACACTGAATTCAGTCTGTAGTCCTCGTTCAGACAGGCGCTTCAAAGACAAAGTTGTGCGACAAGTGTATGTGGCTTTTTTCTTTTTTTATGTTTTTTTATGTTTTTTTTTTACCTTTAGAACTGTTGTTTCACAATGCCTAAAGAACGGACAACACTAAATCAGTAAAAGACAAACTGACCAATTTCGTGAAAGAATTTGGTGCCGAAATATTCTCAAGTGACATTGTTTTGCAAAGTGTGTAAAATTGCATGAAGAGATGCCATGTTTCGCAGCACGTACACACTGCAACTGCAAAACATAACAATGCTCTTTGTAAAAAGGCAAAACAAGTTCCAAAATCATCTCTGATATCTTCATATGGTATTGATAGCATATTTGAATGCAGGCTTTCACGGCCGGTAATCATAATGTTGAGTGATTCTGGGTTATGTGGCCGTGGTCCATAGTTGGTGTTGATACCAGACGTTTCGCCCTCCGCAGTTGAGGGCGAAACGTCTGGTATCAACACCAACTATGGACCACGGCCACATAACCCGGAATCACTCAACATTATTGATAGCATATGTTCATATTCTTTACGTAAGGCTGTAAAATTTTGTTATCCATTTTTGTAAGAGCCTATTTTGATTTTTTGCATGCCTATATTAATGATTTTTAGTGCCTTTTTGCCTGCCTATTTTGAACTTTTAAGTGCCTAACATCCGGACTCTAATCATCATCATCCTTCACCGGTGTGGAAAGTAACGGGAAGCTACCACACCTATAATTCCCTAGTAAAGCTGCAAAGCATAGCATGAAAATGCTATGATTGCAGTGAAAGTCCTGTCCTCGGACAGAATTACTATCGATGGATATAATTGAAGAACTTGCTTCCAATTAATGTTAGTGTTATTCTTAGTATTCACGACTTATATTTTAGTAAAATTAGTGAAGATAATTGTGTACTAAATTAATATTGAGAAGCTAAAGCTATTACTATGATAGAAATAAGTAAATTAACCCGTCAGCGCCGACATCCATACGTGGTATAGACCCTCTCTTCTTCACTTATTGCCGACATCTATACGTGGTATAGACCTATGCAGGCATGTTTTCTTTTTGTTCTGGATCGTACACTTTTGAAGCTACAAATATGTAATTTATTTGTGTTTAACGTAGAAATTATGAGCTTTCAGGACATATGAATAAAAATAATATTTGTTTAAAATTTAATTTCATATTATTTTTTTAAAAATCAGATGAGATTGAAGTAATCGTAATTTTCTCTAAATGCGCGCGACCTTTTCATTTGTTTTTTTACTGCTGTATATTCTTATATTTGCATATGAACAATATAGTTTTGAAGCCTAAGATCTTAGCTTTCTTTCTAAGTGTATGAATCAGCTGTGATCACATTTTGTGCATATGGCATTGAGGTTGAAGTAGTTTCTTACTTCAACACTCAATGGCACACAGACCTAGCTTTGTTCTGCTTTCTGCAGGGCTTCTAATAAACTTATACACAATATAATTTTTCAGGTCGATAAAATGATATACAAGCTATCGATTGATATATAAATCGACCTGTTTAGGGGAATACCTGATTTATTTTGCCTCTTTCAAATATATGTTACTTACAAGGAATCAGTCTGAGGCGTGGTGTCGTGCGTTATATACGTAATTATTGCCAGTCGTAACCTAAAACACACTTCATCAGAAAAATTACCCCTAAAAGTGATAAATTTAAACCTCAAAGGAGGTGTGTTTTTTGTACTAAACATGGGAGAAGAAAGACATCTGTTTATTGCTGCCAGGAATGTGATGTAGGTCTGTGTATTGAAGAGTGTTTCGAGCTGTATCACACCAAACTACTAAGGTGATGTGATTTTTTATTTCTAAAATTAGTAGTACTAAAATAAGAGAAAATTATTTTTATGGTCTGTGTAGTTGTAAATAACTGCTGTAGAATTTTTATACGAATCCAAGCAATAATTCAGATTCTAAGTATAAACATTGCTAGTGCTTTGAAACAAGATTGAGCTTGAGTTCACTCTTCTAAATATTCATTCTGATTTTGGTTATGTCAGCTGCTTTTGTATATACAAGTTACAGATGAATCAGCACTATGCCACACAATATATTTAGTGTCTCAAAGAAAGAAACAGGGGTGTCCAATGTGAGCAAATCAAATTATTTAGTAAAAATGTGTATCATGAGAGAGAAACTCAGATTTCAATTTTTTTGTAATAGTTTATAAAGGCTACTGAACTCCATACGGTATGTATTAAATTTCCCATTTATTTCTGAGCTAACAAGTAAAAATGTCATTCAAATCCATCGATATTTAAAAAAGTTATGATCGTTTATACAAATCAGTGTACAAGGAATACTAAAATGTTAAAATGGCCTCCGTCCATGCAGTAGGAAAGCAAGTAAAAGGGTGCGTCACTGACGGGTTAATAAACACAATTAAATTATTGTAAATTAATGGTAAAGAGAGAAATTTTTGCCTGAACCGGGAATCGAACCCCGAACCTTTAGCTTTCCGTGCTAATGCTCAGACCACTGAGCTAATCCAGGCTTCATTCCCATCCAAGCAAGAATCCTTCCTTACCTTCTCTTTATCATTGATTTACAATAAGATAATTGTGCACTAAACTTCAGTAAATACTGTATTTATGCTAGAAGGGAAAGAGGGAGATATATTTTCATCTGTTACTGAGTGTTCGGCATCAAGTGGCAACAGCGTTCCCATAAGAGCAATACTATCTTCTAGACATGAAAAAAAAAACCCTATATTGCAATCAATAGTAAAGAGAACATTTTTTTCCTGAACCGGGAATCGAACTCCAAATTTTTCTGCTTTCTCTGTTGATGCTCTGACCACTGAGCTAATTCAGGCTTTATTCCCATCCAAGCATAAATCCTCCCTTTACCCTACTCTCCTGGTCCCACATTCAAATGCAATGAATCATCATTCACAAACACACAATGAATGGCTTTTATATAAAGAAGACATTAAGGGACTCCACATAGCTATAGCATTATTTATTTAAATTAATATCAAGAAGCTAAAGCTATTACTATGATTGAAATAAGTAAATTAATGTACACAACTAAATTATTGTAATCAATGGTAAAAAGAAAAACTTTTGCCTGAATTTTAATAACCCTATAGTATTTTGGTAGAATTTTTTATCACTCACCTCATATTGTTCTTGGCTGACATGGCCTCAGATTCAAAATATATCGAACATTTATTTGGCCTCAAGAAAGATATTAAAAGATTCTATAAATTAAGGGAAAACAGAAAGAAATGTGTGGTGGATATCAAATTCATGAACGAATATCTTAAATTAAACACTGTTTAAGAACAATATGAGGTGAGTGATAAAAACATTCTAGCTAAATGAATATACCTCATAGTGTGAATTCTTAAAATAAGTAACCCTATAGTAATTGTATTGTTGGACAAACTACAGTGTTCATAATATTTGATGTCCAAAAATATGATCACATATCTCCATTTTCCTGGAATTTTCATGTTCAAATATGAGAAAATTGCACTGTCGAGTTCTCCTATTTAAGATTCTACATGACTCCAAATTATTTAGCCTTTCTTTTCCAGTACTTATCCTCTAACACATGATTATACATAATCTCTTGGTTAATATACTGCAGCATAGGACATCCAATCTCTCCATATTATATACGATCTCCACTTCCTGCAACTGGAATTTCCTACCACAGGAAATCAGAGGCTGTTGGACATTAGAATAATTTAAAAGAAATCTAAATGTATATATACAACTTCAATTTACATGTTACCTTCAAGGAGTTCATCAAAATTCTTTGGTGATATTTTACTACTTGTTGGTTTTTACTGTAAAATAAGGGCTGTATGTATTTATGTGAATTATTATTTTTTATTTTGTCATGAAATGGGATAATTTTTTTTAATAGGGTAACTGACATCCAGTTACAATTGAAAGAACAGTTGTTTCTAATTTTCCTTATCTTCTGCAATAAGGTTTGAATTTCTAGGCTCAGTTTTTAATTATTGCTTTCTAATATTTTTTTGTTAAGTCCACTGCCTTGTCATGCAGCAAGCCCTAGTTCTCATCTTAGTTGGGAAAAGTTCCTCAGTGAGCGAGATTTTTTTTCCTCACCTGCAAGACAAATGTCAGGAAACTTTAAGGCCCATCATCACCTCATAACCTTGCCTCATGGGCACCCCAACCCCAGAAATGGGTTACAATATGCTGATGCCAGGAGAGTACCAGAAATGCCATAATGAAAATCTGGTCTGCCCGCTCCTGAAATCTTCCTTCTTGAAGATGTCAGGAGTTCCTGCACACTTGGTACTTTTAAGTTACGCTTATACAGTTACCTGTTAAATAGTTAATTTTTTCTCGATAGTTAAATTTATTCTATCTCAGTAATAATTTTTATCTCATTTTTCTATCTTTGTACATTTTATATTTAATTTGTTAAATCAAAATATTTTTTAAATAATAATAATAATATTGTAAACATAGTATGTAATGAAGAATGAGTAATTTTTTATATCTTATAGTTTGTTTTCTTAAACACGGGAATTGCAGTTTCCAAGAGGAAACATCCCTCCCATTTTCAACACACATTATGACTACCGGATTTTCATTGGAATCTTCATTTATAACATTGCCTTCTGGTGTTAATTTGGTGAACTTTGAGATCAGGCCCCGTTCATCAGGAATTTTGAAATTCATGGATTTAATTAAATATATGCAGGAAATAACACTATGATGTTTAAATTTAATTATCTTTGAGTTGTGAATTTTGACACACCTCATATTTCTTGATTTTTATGCAGACCTAGGTTTCGTAGTTCTGGGTAAAAATTAAGAAATATGAGGCGAGTCAAAATTCACAATCAAATTTAATTTCATGGATTTAAATTTGTTCTGAAAATATATCTCTCCCAAACTGTCAATTCTAAAGATTTTTCCAAATGTTTTAGAAGTTTGGCCTCTTGTTCAATTTTATGACTCTCCAACAAACTATGTGCTGCTGGAGAGTCATTAAATTGAAAAAGAGGCCAAACTTCTAAAATATTTAGAAAATTCTTTAGAATTGACAGTTGGGAGAAGATATACGAGGGCGGATCGGAAAGTAACGCACAATAATTTTTTTCTGCCTTGGTATTGCAGCTAGAATGTTGAAATTTCACAGATATATAGTGTTTGAAGTTTTCACTACAGATAGTATTTTTTTCTCAGGTGCACCTCTTGCGAGAGAAGCTTGAACTATGCAACAAAGATGGCGCGCATGCTACAGTCATCTACCTGTGAGGAACAGAGAAGTGTTGTTCGATTTTTGTGGGCCAAAGGGCATAAACCCAGTGAAATTCACAGGGACATGCATGGCGTGTATGGGGATGATTGTATGGACCGTAGCAATGTCTCCAGGTGGTGCACATTCTTCCAAGAGGGACGCGTGAACCTTAGTGATTTGCCACGCTCCGGCCAGCCGACAACAGCAGCAATCTCGCAGAATGTCAGAGGCATTGAGGCGGCAATTCTGAACGACAGGCGTGTGCAACTGCGAGCCTTATCGCAGAAGTTCAACATTTCCTATGGTGCGGTGTACGATATTGTTCATGAAAATTTGAAATTCCGTAAAGTTAGTGCTCGCTGGGTGCCTAAGAACCTGACAGACGACCACAAGGGCCAGCGAATGATGGCAAGCTTGGACCACTTAACGCGGTACACCGCACAAGGACATGACTTTCTGGAAGGAATCGTCACAGGTGATGAGTCGTGGGCATACCACTACATGCCCGAAACAAAGCAGGCATCAATGGAGTGGAAACATGCTGGTTCCCCAGTAAAGAAAAAATTCAAAGTGACTCAATCTGCCAGGAAAGTGCTTGTGACAGTGTTCTGGGATATGCATGGTGTTTTATTGGTGGACTTTGCTGAACACGGGACCACTGTGAATGCTGCGGCCTACATTAAAACTTTGGTGAAGTTGCGTCGTGCCATTCGTGACAAACGTCACAACATTAACGTTAAACTTCTTCATGACAATGCTCGCCCCCATGTTGCTGCTGTCGTTCGTCAGAAAATCGTCGAATTTGGTTGGGAGGTGCTCCAGCATCCACCATACAGTCCGGATCTTGCACCATCGGACTTTCATCTGTTTGGTCCCATGAAGAAATTCCTGGCCAGCAAACGCTTTGAGACAGATGTGGAAGTGAAATCAGCAGTGCGCAGATGGCTACACTCCAACCAAACGGACTTCTACGAACAGGGCATATTGAAACTGGTAACACGATGGGAAAAATGTGTTGAGAAAGTTGGTGACTATGTCGAAAAGTAGGTAAAGATGTAAGTTCATTTGTGATTTTTTTCCTTTTTTTTACTATTAAACTTTTTAAAAAATTTATTGTGCGTTACTTTCCGATCTGGCCTTGTATATTCAGAAGAACAAATTTAAATCCATGAATTTCAAAATTCCTTATGAACGGGACCTGATCTCGAAGTTCATCAAATCAACACCAGATGGCAACGTTATAGGTGGAGATTCCAACGAAAATCTGATAGTCATAATGTCGGTTGAAAATGGAAGGGATGTTTCCTCTTGAAAACTGCAGTTCCCATGTTTAAGAAAACATAACTATGAGGTAAGATATAAAAAATGACTCATTCTTCATGAATAAGAACCTCATAATGTTATTTCCCATATTTAGCTATGAATACTATGTAATGACGATTTTATTATTAATTTAACACCTCTCATTGAAGGATAAATTATATTTGAAGAGAAAAATTTTCAGTTGGTAGAGCACTTGGCCCGGAAGCCAAGGGTCCCGGGTTCGAGTCCCGGTCTAGGAAAAAATTTTCTCTTCAAATATACTATGTAATATTTATTTTTTATTGTAATTGGATGTAAGAATCATTTTTGTGGTGAAATTAAATGTTTCTTATCTCTCCTCATATAAATCTTCTAAGTAGATTGCGATTTCAAGACCATAACAGTCTCATCTTCAGTACTTCTTTGGTGACTGATGTTATGTCGATCGGAAGAAGCACTTCTTCCCTCTGTTGGTGGAAGTCTAATTAAACAAATAGGCAACAAAAGGGACTCTCGGTTTGGGAAATGATCCGCATTCAGAAAAACAAAGGAAAACTTGTGAATTATATTTGAAAAGAAAAATATATGCCTAGACTGGGGTTTGAACCCAGGACCTTTGACTTTCTATGTCAATGATCTTCCATCTGAGCCACCTAGGCCTCCAATCTAAACTATAGCAGGATTTTAATACCATAATAAATATGAAAGTTAAAGTTAATAATTTTATATTTTAAAATTCTTTTAATATTTAAATATAACTTAAATAAAGAAAAACATCTAAATAATTAATTGTTGTTTATTTTTGAATAAAAATGTCTCAGTAACAATTAAAGAAATTGTATTATATAAGTCTTTCTAAATAATGCTTTTAAAATTGTGTCTTAAGTCATTGTTGTCTGAAATATAAAGCTTTCTGTTATAACTGTAATAGGAACACCTGCTTAACTTAATTTTTTAAATAAAAGTATACTAAATTCTGATTGGATGTTAAAAACAATTAACTTTGTGATTTAACCAATCAAATTAAACATGGTATTTAATGGACCATTAACCAATAGAATTTAAATATAAAATCATATGATGTAATAATGTTCTTTAATATTATAACAGAATTACACTAGTCAGTCTGCATATAACTTTCATCAAAGATAAAGCTATAACAACTCTCCTGATAAAATGTGAAATTTAATATCAGAAGAGTAATTGATTTCAGACAAGAAAATAATATATTTAATTGACAGTGAAGAATAATATCACTTAAATTTACTTAATCTGCTGGGAACCTACAAAATGAATAAATTTATAACTAGTTCTACAAGAATGAGTTATTAGTGATTTTTAAAGTATTTTCCTATCCTGTGTACCAACTTCGACCTTGAGAAGAGAATCCAGCTCTACCGAAAATCAAACCCAACCTGAACCAGTAATTCTTATTTATTATTTTTGGACACTAATCCTTGAAAATGTTACTACAACATCGGGTTTGAAGAGAGTTAGCTGCTTCAAAACATTGTCATAACATGGGAAAAGAATTACTTCTTTAAAATTGCGCCCACAACGTGGAAAATAATGAAGAACTGACTAAATACTTCTTCAAAACGCGTATTTTTCTCTTACACATAGTTAATTCCCTAACCCCAAATGCTATGAGCCGTTGCTACGATTTTTGCAAATGGGGGCTTCTTTGTTAAGAAGACTTTTTATTGGGAATTTAAACATTACTTATAAAATCAGTAGTGCTTCTTTCAATGTTAATATTATTCGTTTTTAAACACCTTAATGATGGACAAATTATATTTGAAAAGAAAAATATACGTATATTTTTCTTTTCAAATATAATTTGTCCATCATTAAGGTGTTTTAAAAACGAATAATATTAACAAAACTTATGAACTTTGAAATTCCTGCAAATTTTGACCTGATCCAGTGGTTCATCGGTCCCCAACAGAGAGAAGAAGAAGAGTTTCTTCTGATCGACATAACATCAGTTGCCAAAGAAGTACTGAAGATGAGACCGTTATGGTCTCGAAATCGCAATCTACTTAGAAGATTTATATGAGGAGAGGTAAGAAACATTTAATTTCACCATAAATTAAACCTCATAGTGATTAATTCCTATAAAAGTTAAATCATTTTTGTATTTTTTAACCAGGTTGAGTGGTAGAGAAGGCCTTAACTCTGCCAGATAAAATAAAGCTATTATAAGAAAAAAAAATACAATAAGAAGTAACATTATGATGTTCTTAATACATGTGAATTTGTTCATCTCATAAATGTATGAGTTAAGATGATCAGATTCACCTTATTTATTAAAATACATTTTTTTTAGATGGATGCAAATTCTGCAGACGAAGAGGTTGCACCTAAAGTTGAATCAAAGAAGAAAGTAAAGAAAACTGCCCCATTATCTAAAACAAAAAAAGAGAGAAATGATGATGCAGATTCAGATGTTAATTCAGTGGATGAAAATACACATGTCGTTGAAGCTGCTGAAGATGCATATCTTAGTGAATGGAGGGAGCAATGGAATGAAAATATTAAAAGAAATGGTAAAAAGAGAAAAGAAATGGTAAGCTTTTTGAGTTATTCTTTTTTAAATAGTTAACTACATTATCATTTGCTATGCAGACTTGTAATTAGATTCTTTATACTCTTGAAGCTTTGGTTAAAAATGAACAAGAAGGTATGTTTTTGGTGATGCAATTGTAAATCTCATTAGCTGTAAGTTCATCTCCCTCAGACAAATTATGCAGGATAAATTATGCCTCATGTTGCATAAAAGACAGTCTTACTGTACCATATAATCATGAATGTTTTTGTTATAATTAATTTATTTATTTACTGATTTAGGTTGATGAAGATTTAAATGATGTACCTCAAACCAAAAAGCCAAAAATCTTACAAGATAAAACTAAGAAGAAAAAGCTCAAAAATGGAACAAAGGAACCAAAACTCTTACAAGATAAAACTAAGAAGAAAAAACTAAAAAATGAAGGAAAGAAAGAAAATATCCTGCAAGATAAAACTAAAAAGAAAAAAATCAAGGATGTTAAGATTAAAGAAACGGTAAGAAAGAATTCCAAGAATAATAATTAAGATAGTAGTAAGAAAAGTATTTTCTTCTGTGATATATTTAAACATCTTCATTTTCAGAAATTAGGCCTGTTTCACATCAGGTTGAAGGGTAGTCTTGTCGTAATTTCTTTGCTCATCCCGTACCTCTGCTAATAAGATGTATTGTTTAATAATCTGTTATAACTTTTAGCTGAGCATTTGTCATATAATTAAATAATTTTTGAAGAGAGAAATTTTTGTAATCAAATGGTAAAGAGAAAACTTTATGCCTGAATCGGGAATCGAACTCCGAACCTTTAGCTTTCTGTACTGATGTTCTTAACCATTGAGCTAATTCAGGCTTCCTTCCCATCCAAGCATAAATCCTTCCTTTACCTTTGGTTGTGTACTTTATATACTTATTTCAATCATAGTAACAGCTTTAGCTTCTTAATATTAATGTAATAAGTAGAGCTAGGAATTTTAGGTGCAAAATTTTGGCGAAAAAGGTGCTTTAATTTAGCAGAAAAAGGTGCAAAAATAGGTGCAATTTTTTTTAAATAGAAGGTGCAAATTTTCCACGTGAATTATCATTAAAGAGTACCAAAACCTATTACATCAAGTAACTCACGACACAAAATTCAGTCATGTTGTCATATATTTAAAAGTCTGAGTAAAACAAGTCCCAGAACATTATGTTATTGAAATCACAAGTCCAGAAAACTGTTAAAGCAGATATTATTTAACACCTCAAATGTTTAGAACATATCTAAAAAAAGTTCAATATCTCAACTGTCTTATCAGTGGTTTCATCTAATGTAAAATATACTGGTTTTCACATTCTACTTGTCTGATCTGTTTTAATTTTTCTTCATACAGAGGTTGAAGGTATGATTTTCATCTGGGACAGACTTCCCAGTATATTTCTCCAAATATGCTTTCATAATAGGATTAAGTTTGGAAAGAGGAATACCACATGCCACAAATGTCTTTACTGTATTATTTAAAAAATCTTTTTTATTTATTAAACTTGAAGAAGGCAGCGCCTTGCCAGTAAACTAGATTGTCTCAGTACACCTTAACTGCTTCGTCGTTCCTTATTTTTCACATGTTTTGCACTACTTATGTGCTGCGTAACACGAATGCATTGATGTTTTTCATCAATTGCTATTGAAATATCACAAAGAATGCACCTGATAACAGATCCGTCACTCTGAATTCCATCTGCACTAAACTTTTTAACAATATCACGTAGTTTATAGGAGTTCACTTTCGGTTTCAGCATACTGTATACTGGTAACTCAGGAAAATAGCAGACCGCACTAGTCAAATATTATTTTGAACTGAAACATTTATTCACGCACTCAACAACCTTCCTTGCTTGAACAATAGCTTTCGCATAACTGTGGTGCAATGAGGCGCAAACTAATTTAAAAGGAATAGCCTAACGGGATTGCACTGAAGTGGAAGTAATATGATGTGGACTGATACCACATATTGTTACCAACCCTTGAAATCGTATTTGAATAAATATATATATATATATATTATTTTGGTAATAAAATGTTCCAAAGGAGACAAAAAAGGTTTGAAAAGGTGCAAAATGTGCTTCCATTAAAGGAAAGGTGCTAGCATTGAATAAAGGTGCAACTAAAACACAGTTAGGGGCATTTATTTAATGTTTTCTTTGCAATATTTGAACATTATAGTAACAAAAAAAGTGCAGCACCTAAAATTCCTAGCTCTACTCATTACATCTAAGTGCAGTATTTGAATATTGATCGTTAAAATAAATATAAATTGTTTTTTACTCGTACAGCACAAATCAGTATATAAATTATATGTAGGTAGGAAATAACACTATGGGGTCTATTTTAATTAGATTTGAGTTGGTTTTTGGCTCGCCTCATATTTCTTGATTTTTATGCAGACTCTAGTTTCGTCACTGAATTCGTGACATTGTTGATGCATTTACGGCAGTTGTGATGCATCGATAATGTCAAGAATTCAGTGAATTCTGCATAAAAATCAAGAAATATGAGGTGAGTCAAAAAACAACTCAAATTTAATCAGTATATAAAATATTTCATGCTAGAGTTTAAAATGTAAAAATGCAAAAATGCATTTTTCTAAGAACTTACATGATGGCACATAGCCGGTTGTTGCATAATGCTGTCCAATTAGAAGATTGGTTTTGAAGTGAGGTATAAATAATTTTAATTCAAATCTTAAATTAAACCTCAAAGCGATTTTTCCTATAAAAATTCAATGTGCCTCATATTGGGTAGAAGAATGTTTTACTGTACCCACCTAATCATGGATGTTTTTGTTATAATTTATTTCATGTTTATTTATTGATTTTAGGTTGTTGAAGATTTGAATGATGTATCTCAAACAAAGAAATCAAAAGATAAAACAAAGAAAAAAATACTGAAGAATGTTGAGATTAAAGAAACGGTAAGTAAGAATTCCAAGAATAATAAAGAAGAAAAAGTAAAAAGAGTTTTCTGCTGTGATCTATTTTGACTTCATCATCTTCAGAAATTAGGCCGTTTTCACATTTGGTTGAAGGGTAGTCTTGTTGTAATTTCTTATTCATCCAATATCTCTCTTCTAATAAGATGTATTGTTTAAATAATCTCTCACAACTTTCATTTGAGCAAGGTCCACCACTGTGGTCTCGAGGTAAGCGTGCTGCCTTGTCACGCAGCTGGCCTGGGTTCAATCCCGGTTGGGGCAGTTTTTCTTGGTGAGGTTTTATCGGGGTATTCCTCGCCTGTAAGACAAATGTCAAGAAAACTTTTAAGGCCCAAACGGTCCCCGAAATCATATGGCCATCATCATCATCCTTCACCGGTGCGAAAAGCAACGGGAAGCTACCACACCTGCAATTCCCTAGTAAAGCTGCAAGCATACCATGAAAATGCTATGATTGCAGTGAAGGATCTGCCTTTGGGCAGAATTACTATGGATGGATTTTTTAAAGAGATGTATTTTTGCGTAACCAGTATTTTAACCCAAGATCTCTGTTTTACACATAGGTACCATAGAGGAAGATAAAGAGCATTTCGTGTTAGTCACAATTGGCACTAGTGTAGAAATAGCCCTCCATGGTATCTTTACCTTGTCGTGATGGAGTGGCTTGCATGCTTAAATGATCCTGAAAGCTATGCCGGTGGTAGCATTGCTGCCGATAGGGTTACCCATGCCGGACTGGTCGAAGGTGATAAGCCAGACAAAAAAGTACCTTGGTCGAAAGAGTGACGATCTTTCACCGTAAAAATACAACCGTCAAGAAATGCAGACATGGGTTCAACTGGGGTAAAATTTTCCAGAGGTCAAAATAGTCCCCCATTCGGTTCTCCGGGCAGGGACTACTTCAGGGAACCCATGCCTAATGAAGAGCTCATGTCCGCGCGGCCATGAACCTACAGGTTCGATAGTGCCAGTGAGTAAGTAAGTAAGTAGAACCATATTTGAATCCATCATTGAGATGTACGAAATCAATAATAAAAAAAAAAAAGTAAGTAGAAATAGCCTGACATCTATTCATCATATACTTGGTACCACTGAGGAACCAGAGGAAAAGTGGACAAGTTTCGTATACATGCCACAAGTGGCACTGGTGTAGAATTAGTACTAATATGAAATTCAGCACCATCTGGTGGTAAAATTATGAATTATAATTATACAATGCCATCTGGTGAATAATTATGGAATTGAACTTTCATAGGAATAAATAACATGTTAATTTATCTTAAATTATGGAATTATTTGTACCCAGCCTCTCAGACCTATAGATTTTTTCTTAAATTTTAATAGAAGGGAAGAATGGAAATAAATAAAACATCTTAATTTATTTCCGTTTATTAAAATTTAAAAACGTGCATTGTGAGCTGTTTTAAATATGTACAATTGATCTACTCCTTTATTCTCACATACATATTTTATAGAATATTTATTAAAGATCCTTAGCCATGTCGTATATCTGAAATCCATTATAAAGTCATTCACATTTTTTAAATGTTTATTAGAAATAGTTGTACACTAACATCACTCTTCCTAACCTAACAAATCTTAGAATTTTATCACTTCTTGTAGGTTTATTTTTGAAAATAGATTCACATTAAAAACGTAAACAAGTTTAAATTTACTTACAAATTAGAGTAAAATAAAAATCTAAGTAATGATTTTTAACTTTCGATAATATATAATTTTTACAGTACCATTTACATAGAACGAAAGGATAGCAGTTAAAAATTTCAATTTACAAAATGGCTAATTTCTCATAATCCCGAGTGAACACGCCGTGCATAGAGAAAATGCCTTGTGCCTTGCATTTGTTTTATTTAGTTACATATTCTGTTACTACGAACAGCGCTACCATTGTAGTTCATCGTAAATGACTAAGTTTTTAGATGCCACTGTACAACGGTTTTCCCTCTATTCGTTTCCTCTATGCTCAGTACTATACAACAGTATCACCATCTGGTGCAGAAATTATGAAATTGGAAAATACAACTGCACTATCTAGTTACAAATTATGAAATTACATAAATTCTGCCTCTTTTATCTGAAATACTATATATATATGTTGACGCATACGCCATCTAGTGGGAGCATGTTGATGCATACACTACCTAGTGGAGTTTACTTGTACTGTTACTACACGAACACAGAGGTCGTGCTACGATCAAGTTAGCAGTACTGTGTTAAGTTATCTTTGATGTATGAATAGGTAGTGCAAGTAGCTTGCGTCACGTGTGCCATGACTGTGCAATCATTTTCTGGTATTGGTCGCCATGATGATCTATTCACCTCGTTACAGCTGAACAGAATATAAGTTATATTATTTTTAGTCTGAACATCTTACCTCAATATTAATGTTGATTTGTTCTTGAACATGTTTCAAAACAATTCTGTTTTATCGTCAGCTTTTCCAGACTGGTTTTTTTTTATATTGTACAACCTGGATGTCGATATCAGCTCCATCCTGTGGTTGGCCAAAGAACCTCCAAACAAGGTCACGCTCCATCGGTATATCAAAATTCATAACTCTGTGTTTGTTCTTCTGAATATAAATTTTTTCCCAAATAGTCAGCTCTTTTGTATTTTCTAACTGTTTTAATAATTTAGTGTCTGAATTTATATTATGTTTTTCAGACCAAACATGAGCAGCAACAGCAGATTTTTCTATTTCCCCATTTTTAATATTTCTTATGTGTTTTTTGGTTCTAATTTTTAGGTTTCTCTTTATGTTTCCTATATATATATTTTCACAACCCATGCATTCAATTTGATATATTCCTGACTTTTATTTTTATCAGTTTTTCATTTTTGTTGGTTTTTATCAGTTTATTTAAACTGTAGTTATTTTTTTGGTGCTAATTCAATATTAAACTTCTCAAATATCTTTTGGAATTATTAGTACCCAAGGGTGATATGTGAATTTCCTATATTTTTTCATAGGTGTTTCTTCTTTTTCAAGAGTACTTCTCTTTATCATTTTTTGTTTTTTATACTTTTCTATCCTTTTATATACCATTTTTTCATCAAACCCGTTTTCTCTTGCTACTTTGATTATGTGTTTTTTCTCATGTTTGAAAATCTTCGTTCAAGGGTAAGTTTACCAATCTATGAGTTAAACTATTAAAGGCTGCTAATTTATGTCCAATTGGATTGAACCCTGTTGATTTTATAAAATTTTCCGTATGAGTTTCTTTCCATCCCAAAATTCAGTTTTTCTTTTTTCTTCGTTTCTGACCAATGTATTTCTTTGTTAATTGTGGGCCACCCAGAGCAATACATAGTGCAAATTAATCTGGAGTGAGTAACGGTTAAGTACAAGTATTAGTGACAATATCGGAAAGTGAACACCAAGAAAATCGAGTACATTACTATAGAACATTTCACAAGCACATTGTCCACGTTTATACATTTATGTGATTAAAAGTTTTCTTTGTATTGTTCTATATTAATATAAATATAACTTTATCTTAGAGTAATAATTAAATGAATCGTGATTTTTTCTTACCTCATACATCTATGTTTCTTTAAACACAGCACTGCAGTAGCGGCAACCCTTTGTCGTCATCGTCAGCTGTTTTCCACGACTGTCAATTTTTTCTCCTTTTTGCCGGTAATTATCTAGACTGCCATCTGGTGTTCTTTTGAAGGAATTCCTCTTCAAACTGCCATCTGGTGTTGTTTTGAATGAATCATTTCCTAAACTGCTATCTGTTGTTTTTTGAAGAACTTTGTAATCAAGCTTGGTTCTTCCGGAATCTCGAAGTTCATAGTTCTAGTATGGTTTTTTTGAATATATATTTTTTCCCAAACTGTTAAATCCAAAGGTTTTGATAGATGTTTTAAAAGTTTTGCTTCTTTTTCAATCCTATGATGCTCTAATAAACTATGTGCTGCTATAGCTGATTTTTCAATTTCTCCATTCTTCATGTTTCTGAAGTGCTCTTTTTTACGAGTTTCCAAGTTCCTTTTTGTTTTTCCTATATATATCTTGTTGCAATCCTTGCAATCAATTTGATAAACCCAGATTTTTTGTCGTCTGGGGTATTACATTTATTATTAGTTAACAGCAGATTACCCAGGCTGAATTTGTTAATTGGAGCTAATGTTATATTAAAATTTCTGAAAATTTTTTGAAACTTATTATGAACTTCAGGATGGTAAGTGAATTTCTGAATTTTACATCTTTCTTGGGACCATGATGTAAGGTGGTGTATTCTTGTAACCTTTTTTGTTGTTTGAATTTCTTTAATTTATTCTTTATAATGTCTTCATCGAAACCATTTATTTTAGCAACATGAACAATATGATTATATTCCTTGTCAAAATCTTCTACATTAAGTGGAATATTTAACAATCTGTGTAATAGACTATTGAAAATTGCATGTTTGTGTGTCAAATGATTAAAACCTGAAGATTTTATGTAGTTGTCAGTATGTGTGTCTTTTCTGTAAATGTTAAATTCAATTTTTTGCTGTTGTTCATTTCTTATTAAGTATAAGTCTAAAAAAGGAATCTTGTTATTTTGTTCCATTTCAATAGTGAATTTCACTGACTCATCCTGAAGATTAAGCAATTTCAATGCATCTTGAATGTATTTTTTATCAATCACAGCGATAATATCATCTACATATCTATACCAACACTTGAAAATCAAAGGATAAGCATTGGTGATATGTGATTCAAGATACCCCATAAATAAATTGGCTAAAAATGGAGAAAGTGGATTTCCCATTGCCAATCCTGAAATTTGTCTAATAGTATTGGCTCCCCATGTTACAATTTAGCTAAGTGGCTGGCCAAAAAGTTTAATGAACTACCACAATTTGAAAATAAGACCATTGAAAATTCAATTAAACTGGTTGAAAAATTGAATAACATCACTTTGGCTCAGAATGATAGACTTGTTTCTTTTGATGTGATCTCTTTGTTTCCTAGCATTCCTGTTAACAAATTGCTCGCATTTTTGAGAAAATGGTTATATTCACAAAAATTAAAGGCAGAAATCATAGAAGAGTATTTAATACTAACTAAAATTTGTATCGATAATAACTTTTTCACATTCAATGGAAAATTTTATAGACAAATTTCAGGTTTATATAGGAAAAACAAAAAGGAATTTGGAAATTCGGACAAAAGAACATTTCAGAAATATTAAAAATTGTGAAATTGAAAAATCTGCAATTGCTGCACATAGTTTATTAGAACATCATAAAATTGGAAGATAAGCTAAACTTTTAAAACAAGTAGAGAAACCTTTGGAATTGACAGTTTGGGAAAAAATATACATTCAGAAAAACAAAAATAGATCAATGAATTTTGATATCCCTAACGAAATTACATTGATTTCGAAGTTCATAAATTCAACCATAGATGGCAGCACTGAGGATGGCGACAATAGAATAGTTGACGGCCGAAGAATTTCGTCAGTCGGAGTTATGGCTGACGATGAACATGACTATGTTTGTAATCGCGATATCATGGAAGCATGAATCCTATGAGGTGAGTTGTTTAAACAATATGTTCTCCGAAGAATTTTAATGATTATACCTCATAATGTTTACTTCCCAACATTAATTAAATATAAAAAACTAGTATGTTTGGGAATTATTAATCAAGTTACAAAACCATCCCTTGTACAACAAAACACCAGATTACGTTTATGTAACACTTTGGCTAGACCAGTGTTGATCTATGGTAGTGAAGCATGGACACTAATAATGGCTGATAAAATGAGATTCATGCGTAGAACAGCGGGTTACACCAGATGGGATCGGAAAAGGAACACTGATATCTTAAAAGAATTGAAGACTATGCCAATTTTGGAATATATTAAACAGAACCAACTAAATTGGAAACACCATCTTGAAAGAATGAGTTCAAATCGGATCCCCAAAGCTGTTTATACTTATATACCAAGAGGACGAAGATCTCTGGGCTGTCCTATGAAACGCTGGAGGGAAAATTTTCTGTAGGATCGTAACAGGCCTTGGCCTAATACTTGGAAGGAAGGAAGGAAGGAAGAAGATTTAAACTAGTTTTAGAACTTTACACTTCCGTTCCATAATCAGTATCCCCACGACCATTGTTCTGGCTGCTTATTTAGAGCAGAGAAATATAATTTCTTTAATAAGTTATGTAGATAGGAAATAACACTATGAGGTTCTTTAATATTGTTTATTTTTTATCATTTCACTCACCTCATACTTCATAATTTATAGCAGACCCAGGGTTTCTTCACGTAATTCGTGACATTGTCAATGCTGCGTCATGTTCACAACTCTTTACCATTGAGTTATAATAATTTAAGAGTTGTGAACATGACGCAGCATTGACAATGTCACGAATTACGTGAAGAAACCCTGGGTCTGCTATAAATTATGAAGTATGAGGTGAGTGAAATGATAAAAAATAAACAATATAATTTCTTGTTCAAGTTATATTATTTCACATATGTGAATAACTTTTTTATATATTACCAATTTGAAAATGTAGACTAATATTAAAAACTACACATTTTTTTGTATAAACTGTGTAGGAAAAGGTGAAAGTTAAGTTAGATAAGGGTGTAGTTTAAATCACTTGTATATGCTGATATCCTCTCCCATTACCGATTCTCGTGGTATCCATGACTGCTTTTATGGCCATACATATATCTTTGCTTTGACATCGCTGCTTAAGTATAAGAGGAAGATGAAATTAAAATTTAATCAAGTTAATTCAATTTTAGGAGTCAGAAGAATAGTTTATTTATGTACAAATATTTTATAAAGATTGTATTCTATCCATTCATTGTGTATTTGTGAATGATGATTCACTGCAACTGAATGTGGGACCAGTAGAGTAAGATAAAGGAAGGATTTCTGCTTGGATGGGAATGAAGCCTGAATTAGCTCAGTGGACAGAGCATTAGCATGGAAAGCTAAAGGTTCAGGGTTCGATTCCTGGTTCAGGAGAAAATTTTTCTCTTTACCATTGAGTTATAATAATTTAATTGTGTTCATTAATTTACTTATTTGTATCATAGTAATAGCTTTAGCTTCTCAATATTAATTTAATAAATAATGCTATAGCTGTGTGGAGTCCCTTCATGTCTTCTTCAGGTAGAAGCCATTCATTGTGTATTTGTGAATGATGATTCATTGCAATTAAATGTGGGACCAGTAGAGTAAGGTAAAGGAAGGATTTCTGCTTGGATGGGAATGAAGCCTGGATTAGCTCTGTGGACAGAGCATTAGCACAGAAAGCTAAAGGTTCGGGGTTCGATTCCTGGTTCAGGCAAAAAATTTTCCTCTTTACCATTGATTTACAATAATTTAATTGTGTTCATTAATTTACTTATTTCAATCATAGTAATAGCTTTAGCTTCTCAATATTTTTAATAAATTGTATTCTATATTGTATAAAATATGTATATGAGAAGTGTAGAGTAGCCAATCATATATGTGTGGAAGGGGTCATAATACATTTTCTTAATTTGGAATGAATAAATATAATTTAACACATTTCTTATTTTACATTCCATTCTCCATTATTTTCTATTCCATATACCCTTATTGTGAAAATGATTATATATATTGATACGGCAGTTGATTTGCCCTTCACATAAATTGTGTGGTACTGCACTAAGCAGGTAAACATTGAAAACCACATGTGCTTACCTGGCCTTTCTCTCGGATACAAATAATATTTGAGTGGACTGTATAAATGAAGTGAAATAAATTATTGCTTTTATGTTTTAGCCTCTAAGATAAATTTATATATTAAATTTGGGAATTTTTAACATTATGAGGTTCAATTAATAATAATTAAATGAATCGTGATTTTTTCTTACCTCATACATCTATGTTTCTTTAAACACAGCACTGCAGTAGCGGCGACCCTTTGTCATCATCGTCAGCTGTTTTCACGACTGTCAATTTTTTCTCCTTTTTGCCGGTAATTATCTAGACTGCCATCTGGTGTTCTTTTGAAGGAATTCCTCTTCAAACTGCCATCTGGTGTTGTTTTGAATGAATCATTTCCTAAACTGCTATCTGTTGTATTTTTGAAGAACTTTGTAATCAAGCTTGGTTCTTCCGGAATCTCGAAGTTCATAGTTCTAGTATGGTTTTTTTGAATATATATTTTTTCCCAAACTGTTAAATCCAAAGGTTTTGATAGATGTTTTAAAAGTTTTGCTTCTTTTTCAATCCTATGATGCTCTAATAAACTATGTGCTGCTATAGCTGATTTTTCAATTTCTCCATTCTTCATGTTTCTGAAGTGCTCTTTTTTACGAGTTTCCAAGTTCCTTTTTGTTTTTCCTATATATATCTTGTTGCAATCCTTGCAATCAATTTGATAAATCCCAGATTTTTTGTCGTCTGGGGTATTACATTTATTATTAGTTAACAGCAGATTACCCAGGCTGAATTTGTTAATTGGAGCTAATGTTATATTAAAATTTCTGAAAATTTTTTGAAACTTATTATGAACTTCAGGATGGTAAGTGAATTTCTTGAATTTTACATCTTTCTTGGGACCATGATGTAAGGTGGTGTATTCTTGTAACCTTTTTTGTTGTTTGAATTTCTTTAATTTATTCTTTATAATGTCTTCATCGAAACCATTTATTTTAGCAACATGAACAATATGATTATATTCCTTGTCAAAATCTTCTACATTAAGTGGAATATTTAACAATTTGTGTAATAGACTATTGAAAATTGCATGTTTGTGTGTCAAATGATTAAAACCTGAATTCTTTGCAATTTAAGAAAAGAAAGAAAAAATACAAGAAAATTACTTACCATCCTGAAATGCATAGGGAATTTCAAAAAAATTTTTGACAAATACATTTCTTTGGCACCAATAAATAAATTTAGTCTGGGTAATCTTCTAAGTACCAATAAAAAAGTCAATGTTCCAGACAGTAAGAAATCTGGAATTTATCAAATAAATTGTGAAGATTGCAATAAAGTTTATATAGGAAAAACAAAAAGGAATTTGGAAATTCGGACAAAAGAACATTTCAGAAATATTAAAAATTGTGAAATTGAAAAATCTGCAATTGCTGCACATAGTTTATTAGAACATCATAAAATTGGAAGAGAAGCTAAACTTTTAAAACAAGTAGAGAAACCTTTGGAATTGACAGTTTGGGAAAAATATACATTCAGAAAAAACAAAATAGATCAATGAATTTTGATATCCCTAACGAAATTACATTGATTTCGAAGTTCATAAATTCAACCATAGATGGCGACAATAGAATAGTTGACGGCCGAAGAATTTCGTCAGTCGGAGTTATGGCTGACGATGAACATGACTATGTTTGTAATCGCGATATCATGGAAGCATGAATCCTATGAGGTGAGTTGTTTAAACAATATGTTCTCCGATGAATTTTAATACTAGTTTTTCTCCAGAAAAGCCTGACTAGAGGCTATAAGATGGCAGCCCCATCACTGGTCTTGCTTTCCTTTGGCCAGCAACCAATTGAAGGAACTGTTATTATGCTTTCAAGTCTTATATCGTCGCTTAAGAAACAATACCGCGTAACTGACACTTTTGGTCAAATTGACATTTTTACACTGTTAGCATCACTGAATAAGTGCGCTCAGTTCAAACATAGATTAGGATGAAATTTTGTACCATGACCTCTCTAAAATTATAGATACAATGGTTTCAATCTATAGGTACTAAGGAGAAAAATGAACAGTCTTTTGTTTCTCGTGTAAAATTTGTATTTTGTTAGTTATGCAGTATTGTTTCTTAAGCGACGATATGAGAATTTCCCGGAAGGTTCAAACTAGTTTAAATTAAAAAAGAAAATATGAGGTGAGTGATAAAATTTTGCCCATTTCTAAAGTACTTTCTCCCCTTAAAATGTTTCAGGATCAAAAGACAGCAAAGCAGAAAATGAAGAAAAGTGACAAATTAACTGTTGAAAGAAGCCCCCAAATTACACCCACAAAGAAGTTAAAGATGAAATGTCAGAAGTTTGCAGTAAATGAAAAATCTTCAAAAAATATTGGAAAGAAACAAAAGTTCAGTAAAAAATTAGTTTCACAAAAGAAGAAAAAGAAATTTGCAGCTTGAAATGTGTCATTTCACCGATGTTTTGTGCATATTACATGTAAATTTTAAGTATCTGATATTAAAATATAAATTTGTTTTCTTTTAACTTTCTTTCAATTGAAACTATTAAATTCTTAATTTCCTTATATATAAAGCTAATTCAAAGAGAATGCAGAAAACTACTATTTTTCAAATGTATGCTCTTCAAGGGCATGCTCATTAGACTATTTTTTAGTAGTACCAAGAGAACACTCATGAATTAATGAGTCATTTTAACATCTTACCTCATATTTTGTTTCTTCAAACACTGGAACTAGTTTTCGAGAGAAGGATCTCTCTCATTTTCAACCGACATTATGACTCGTAATGTCAGTTGAAAATGAGAGAGATCCTTCTCTCGAAAACTAGTTCCCGTGTTTGAAGAAACATAAAATATGAGATAAGATGTTAAAATAGGACTCATTAATTTACGAATTAAAAACGTCATAATGTTATTTCCCAATTTAACTATGAATGAGAACACTCACCTTAATTTTTTGTGTAAAAAAAAATCATCCATTTCAGACCACTTCACATCTCAACAGGAAAGAAGATCATTTAAAAAGTACAGCATGAGAGATGTTATCATAACATTAAGAATTCTCTGTGCTGAATTGAACATTTTATTTCTTTACCCCTATACTTAATTGATTTCATTAAACACAATGTGTACATTTAGAGTTTTCACCAGTCTTTTGTAATTTTGGTGAGAGGCTGAGTTCTGCTTTTGCATTTCATTAGGTCGTACTTGGAGCATGGCTCGTCGCAAAGCTTACATCTGCAGTCCTACTTGGGATCGTGGTATGACGGATTCTGACATATTTCCCCGTGGAAACCATGCATGGCGAAGCGTATGTATAGGTGGCGAAGTTGGAAGTTCGGTCCTTTCCACACATCAGTTTTAATCGTTTCTGGGTCCATTATTTCCATCGGTATTGCATTGGCTTTGTTTTGTCTCTCTTTGATGGCGTCTTTATATGCCTGGGTTTCTGGTAGATTGAAGCGAAGCTTGATGTCCTCAGTGAAGTAGGATTTGTGTGCTATTCTGTCGGCATAGCTGTTTCTTGTGTACTTTGAGAGTGACAAGGCCCTCTTGAGATATCTGGCTTTGACATTCTCCAATTTCTTGAGGTTTTTCGCTGTTTGGTGAATCCAAATTATTTACCCCTATTTAAAATATAGTTATGCAATGAGCATTGTGCACTTAATTTCATAAAGACTTTTATTTCCATAAATACCATTCATTTCAAGATGTTAAGGCAAGCACTCATGCTCTTTTCTTTCCCATGCTTCATTACTGCTCCCAAGGCAAAAGATTGCTGGGACGTCCAAAAAAGCACTGGATGCAAATTCCTCTTTGAGACCATAACAGGTCACATGGCCTAATACTTGCATGGATGGATGATGATGGCAAGCACTTATGCTCTTTTGTTTCACACTATCACAGAAAGTTGCTGTTTTGTTTCCCACTATGTAAAATCATGTGCATATATAATTCAATATATCTAAACATTTAATATTTGGCTACTTACAGGTTGTAGAAAAACATACCTCGTAGTTCATGATAAAATCTAATGTTTCTTACCTCTCCTCATATAAATCTTCTAAGTAGGTCGTGATTTCGAGACCATAACGTCTCATCTTCAGTACAATCTTGGCGACTGATGTTATGTTGATTGGAAGAAACACTTTATCTTCCCTCTGTTGGTGGACCGATAAACCTCTGGATCAGGTCAGGATTTGCTGGAATTTCGAAGTTCATAAGTTTTCCTTTGTTTTTCTGGATGTGGATTTTTTTTCCAAACTGTGAGTTCCTTTTGTTTAATTAGACTGGCTTTTGATTCAATTAAATGTTTTTTGGACCAAGCATGAACAGCTACTGCTGACTTTTCCACTTCTCCATTTTTGACATTTCTAAGATGTTCTTTCGCCCTTGTTTTCAAATTTCTTTTTGTTTTTCCAATATATATTTTGTCACAATTCCTGCATTTGATCAATTCTTTCATTGTTATCGGTTTTAATTATCCTATTAAGGCTGTATTCATTTTTCGGTGCCAATCTTATATTAAACTTTTGGAAATTTTTTTGAAATTTTTTCAATGAACATTGAAAGAAGCACTACTGGCTTTATAAGTAATGTTTAAATTCCGAACAAAAAGTCTTCTTAATAAAGAGGCCGCCATTTGCAAAAATAGTAGCAACGGCTCGTAGCATTTGAGGTGCACGAATGTAAGCTGATACTGCTTGCAGGTTATAATAGAAAATATTTATAGCACTTGATTATACCACAATAAAAAAAACCACTGTTTGCACTTTCTTAAATGTATTATTTCCCAGGTATTTACGTTCCAGAGAAATATAATTGACATATTTGCATCGTAGGAAATCAAAAATTAATTAATGAACAGTTTGATGATGATTCATCTTTTCTCCACTAGGGTGCAATTCTATTTGTGCAATAAATATGATCTGGTTGCAGTGATGAACAAATGAAACAAATGTTTCTCCTTTGTTTTCAAACATCGCTGTTTACATTAAATATATAAATATTTAAATAATGATATGTGAGTAAACAGTTTAATTTTATTCGTTAAATAGTCCTAACAAATGCCACTCTTGTTTTCCAAATTTTCTAGATAAATTCGCTCCTCTCTTCATGAGTCGTGATTTTATCGATAATTTGGAAATCACTCGTGGCATTACTTATGGTAAGTAGAGAAACTGAAATTAAATGAGAGGATTGTGTTGTGTTAATGAGCTGATACAGTGTCATCTGATTACAAGAGAAAGCAACAATTTGAGTTGGCCTTGAATCTTCACAACTATCAAAAAACAGATTTATTTATATTTTTAGGAAGTAATACTATGAGGTTTTATTAAAGAATTGTTAATTGAATCAGGATTCATTTAATGATTGTTTAATTAATATATTTGTCTTACATATAGGACATTAAAATTATTGCACCTCCTACAGATTAGATTATCCTCTTGTTTTCCATATGAGCCAAATCTAGCATCACTTATCGCATTCTCTTCTGTTTCTGAAATATGGAGAAATACTGTCTTAACTATGAATCTTGATTCTTTAATTTCCAAAACAGTCAACTCCTTGGAGCAAATCTCCAACTATTATCATTATATGTCCTACTACTATCATTATTTATATAAAGGTCTTCCAATATAAAACCGGACCGGCCTTACAGAGTTTCACCCGGCACGCAGTGCTGTCTCTTCCTCCTGCAATTCACCCTGCCTGCCACCCGTCCTTGAACTGTTTCTTACCTTATAGAAAATGCTGGAAATGTTGTCATCCCGCAGTTAAACATGCATTATACCGAGTAAACACATTTAGATTGACACACTGTAGTTCGGGCACTGTCAAGTTTCTGATTTCATTTCTTATGTTGTTCTTCAGTTCTTCCAATGTGTGCGGATTTGTTTTGTACACTTTGTCTTTCAGGCTACCCCACAAATAAAAATCACACACTGTTAGATCTGGGGAGCGAGGGAAATCCCAACTTGTGCTAATTTCAGTAATGATTTTTGTGGTAAACGTTCCAAATTTTTGCCAATTTCGTCTAATTTTTCTTTGGTGAGAACCATACGCCTTCGCAAGTGTTTCTTATTTTGTCTCAAATTTAGTCACAAGATCATGGATTGTCGATCTGGAAGGAGGTAATTGTCCAGGGAAGTTCCGAATAAATTCCTCGTGAACGCGACGAGCTGATTCGTATTTATAATAACATTTACACACATAAATGCGCTGCTCTAATGTCAGCTGACGTCTCATCTTGTCGAACGATAGTAAACTGACTAGTTCAAGGACGAGCGGCTAGCAGAGTGAAATGCGGACGAGGAGAGAGTGCTGCCTGACGGGTGAAACCCCGTGAGGCCGGTCCGGGTTTATATTGTATATATAAAGAACTTAGGGCAATTACATGATAAGCCACATATTGTTCTTTCTGAGATATAAGGATTTTAATGTTTCAAAAAATTATAAATACTAATTCGGCAGTATTGTTGTTAGTACATTGTGTGTCTAAATGTTTTAATTCATCACTGGCACACTTACAAATTATTTTATGGGTATTTCAATACATTTATTTGTTATAATAAGTGATATTTCTTAACAGAATGTGGTCTTATCATGTTGCTGCTCTAAGTCCTTCATACATACATATATATATCTTTTTTTTTCAGGTATTGTAGATAATTTTTAAATAAGATACAAGAACAAGGAAATTATGCGATTTTAGTATGCATGTATGTATATACCAGGTACCAATTTTATATATAATCTCAATGGTGTTCTAATATGAATTTTAAAAGTGTAGATACCCGAGCCATAGCCGAGTGGTTAAGGCAGAAAGCCTTGGCGCAAAGCTACGGGACTTGCGCTGGTTCGAGTCTCCATGGGGGAAGAAATTTCCTCATGGTATTTCGGCCAGTATGGGACCGGTGCCCACCCAGCATCGTGATGCATTTGGGTAGCTACAATAAGTAGCGGCTCCAGGTTGAGAAAACCAGCTATAACGGCTGGGAAACTCGACATGCTGACCACATGTCAACCCTACACTGGCTGATTATCATCTACCTCTGTGATTGACACATGTGGATGTGAGACCAGCAGCCGGCTGTTAGGCTAAGGGCCTAGTAGGCCTGTTGCGCCAGGAGCTAGATACCCTGTACGTCCTATGTGTGGACATGGTTGCTCCCTAGTGGGAGTTTCTTAACCAGGCTAATTTAGATTAGTATTTAATATTTAAAGGAAGTGACACTATGAGATTTATTTTAAATAATAGGAGTTAGATGTGCAGATGAGTTAGAAAGAATTGATAACGATACTTAAAGCATCCAAACCCAGGTCTTTAAGAAAGCTACAAATATGAGGTGAATCGTGCATATCTAAATACTATTATTTAGTCTTTTAATATATTTGGATTCCTAACTTATAATCTTATGATTTGAGGGAAGTAGATTATACAGGGGATGATTGGAAAACATTGGCTCAGGATAGGGATATATGGAGAGCTTATGTCTGTGTGGCCATGAACCTATGGGGTTTGATAGTGTTAGTTAATTTATAATCAACAAACAATAATTTTATCAATCAACAATACAATTTATTCATAGTTAAATGTGGGAAATAACATTGAGGTTCTTAATTTGTGAATTAATGAGTCATTTTTAAATCTTACCTCATATTTCATGTTTCTTTAAACATGGGAACTAGTTCTCTTGAAAACTAGTCGCCATGTTTAAAGAAACACAAAATATAAGGTAAGATGTAAAAATGACTCATTAATTTACAAACAATACAATTACTTATGCTTATTTACATACAGATGTCAATGAGTGACATGTGGTTAGCACATCGTCTCAATGAGACATCTAGTAGGTAACAGGCAACCAAGAAATTTTATCAGGTCAAAATGTTTTTAATATTGTTTAACAATTTGAGATATTGAGGTTCAACTATACACGATATTATGGCACTAATATTTTCGGATAGACAGACAGCACCATATCTTGAGACATATGATAGCTGGATTAATCCAATGCAAAGGCAAGTCAACAGTAACATTAAAGATTAAATTAAAATACTTCATACGTCACCTCATATCCAAACTTATAATTATATTGCAGTTTCGAAGCCTTGACATCTTCATATTACAGAGGGAAGAAGTAGTAGTTCTTCTGATTGACATATCAGTTGATGAAATATTACTGAAGATGAAGCTGCCAAGGCTTTGAAACTGCAGTATAATTAGAAGAGTGGATGTGAGGTATGAAGCATTATAATTTAATCTTAAATTAAATCTCATAATAATTTTTTCCTATAAAAGTTCAATACAACAGTAACATTGTTTAAAAACTCCATTATTGATATATTTAATCAATTGAGTTGGTGTTTACTTGATGAAAATTCATATTTATTAATTAAATAAATTGATTTTCATATTTATTATATAATTCAGTGACAGCTGTTTTAGTACACTGTACCTTCTTCAGACATGTTAACAAATTATGAATTGTTGTTCCAACTGATCTAAGCAACAATACAACAATATTTATTTAAATTTTTTTTAATTTAACAAAGGGGATTCATTCAAAATTTATTAAATTTAAAAATTTTAATAAATATTATTGTATTGTTGCTTAGATCAGTTGGAACACAATTCATAATTTAACATGTCTGAAGAAGGTACAGTGTACCGAAACAGCTGTCACTGAATTATATAATAAATATGAAAATCAAATAAAATTATGTTTTATTTTTATTTAATTAATTGATATATTTGTTAATTTATTAGATCATTAGTGTTTTATTAATATTACTTATTTTTTAAAATAATTTTGTGCATCCATACCTGATTTGTTAATTTGTTTGTCTTTTACAATATTGTTCATGCACTCCTCTTAAATAATCTTCTATTTTTTCCTTTCGACTCTCAAGTGAATCATCTTCTGTAATATCTAATTCTTGTAATAGTAGTAACTCTCTATCTTCATCTGGTCTTCTGGATGCTGCATGATAAAATTTGTATTGAATGAAACTTTTATTTTATTTCATTTTTAAAATAGACATCTTCAGATCCTTGTCCATAATAAAAATTTTGCACCTACCGATAGTATGTTTGCAAGATTATAAGTGGTTGTGTTATTTTATATGATAGTTTTTCTAAGAATTAATTGAGGGGGTTAAAACCAAATTGGTGTAAGTCATGTTTTATGCATTTTGAGATACAGAAGGTTTTGTTAAATGCTTTATAATAAATTACAGAAGAAATTATTAGCACTGTGTTTGTGTTGAACAGTGTAGGAAGGAACCATTATTTGATGTGATTATGGTTGGAAATAAGTTACATACTTTTTTTTGTGTTATAAAAGGCTCAAATGACTTACACCATTTTGTCTTTGAACAAATTTGTATTGTGAAATGAAATAAAACAAAACATATTTTAAGTCTAAATCTATACGTTTTACTTAAATGTATTGTGAAATGAAATAAAACAAAACATATTTTAAGTCAAAATCTATACGTTTTACTTAAATATCTAAGGGCCGCATACAAATACACTAGTCTCTACTGAAATTACTTCCAATCACTGGTGAGCTGACTCACCGTGAGCAATTGCTGAGATCGAATTAACGGCCGACTCACCAGTCATGCATGAAAGTTGACGTTTTTGTAATATTGGCAACGAATTACCCACAAGTCTCAGTGATAAAACCACTTCCGTTATTTTCGTTTGCTATAGAGGAACGCATTTACGATTGTGTCCCGCAAATAATACCGTATACAACGACGTCTGCATCGTGCAATATTACGCCGATTCTCCTGTTCTTCCAGTTGAATCCTTTGGTAGACTCTTATCAAATTCCTCTTCTCTGCGTATACCGAAAACATGATCAAAGTCTTCAAGGTCCGACATCTTGGATAAGGCTGCAAAGGTTTCAAACTACATCGGTTCCCCTTCGGGATTTTCGCGATAAGTTTCTATCTTGAGCTATGACCTTAAGGTACCTCGTCAGGTAGCTTACAATTATTATTGCATGAATAGATTTCTGAGTAAGCAATATGTATTTGGATAAAACTTTCTCTGCAGAGAATGCCTTTTATTGTCTAATGTGTTCAAACATTCGACCCTAAGAGTAATACAGTGAGAACAACCTTCTTTGCAATAGGAAATATCAAATAATTGAAAATAGCTGAGGATGGTGACAATGGGTCGCTGATACTGCAGTGCTGTGTTTTAAAAAAACATAGAAGTATGAGGTAAGATGAAATCACGATTCATCTAATTCTTATGAATTGAACCTCATAATGTTAATTCCCAAATTTAATATATAAAAGAAATATCAATCTTTGTTAATATTATTCGTTTTTTAAACGTCTTAATGATGGACAAATTATATTTGGAAAAGAAAAGTATACGCCTAGACTGGGGTTTGAACCCAGGACCTTTGACTCTCTATGTCAATGCTCTTCCATCTGAGCTACCTAGGCCTTCAATCTAAACGCGTATTTTTCTCTTATACATAGTATATAAATTGATTTGGAAGTTCATCGGTCAGCCATCAGAGGGAGCAGAGACCAACTTACAGGATTGACAACTGCAAATACAAAAGTTAGGATGCATCGACATTGTCACATAAATGTGACAAAACTATAATAAAAAAAATAAAATAAAAAAATATGAGGTGAGTCAAAATACCTAACTCATAATAATTATATATACATGTTATCTATTAAAATTTGTTTATAGAGCATGAAGAGATAATCTTAATCTCTCTTTATAAGCTAGTTGATGACATTGCAAAAAATAAACAAAGACACTAGAGGTTTTTAATACTGGTATTGTAAATATGCCACTTTTTTTGCTAACTAAAATTAAACATTTCAAATTATTTTGGTTTTTTATTTGTCACACTCTCTTTAAAAGCAAGAAGTAACACTTGGATTTAGACCTTAATTAGAGGATGCATGATATGTAACTATGTAGCCCTAATAAACTGTATTTTAAAATTATTTTTTAAAAGTATTTATCATTATTTACAGCAATTAAAATCTATACAAATTTTGGAGATATAATTGATCTTAAAGCAACTTATATCTCAGATATTTTGTCTGAGTTTCTAGGTTCTCAGTCTTAAATTGTCTGTAACCTCAACATTTCTTTCAACTCTTCAGAATAGAAGGCATCAATTGGCGTGATGGTAGCGACGGCAATCGGCCTTCTGATGAATGAGAATTGTATAAGTGGAAAAAAATGTTGACGTTCTTATTGGTGCTCGAATGGCGTAATTGGTATCACTGATGTACAGAATCAGAGATCCAGGGTTCAAACATAGATTTTTCTTAAATTAAATTCTATCTAGGATTGGAAAATAAAAAAAAGTAAAATGATCCCACTACAGGCCTCAGGAGGCTCTTGGGGTAGTAGGAGGTTAAGGCTCCCACATTTTCTGGACAATTGGCATTTGATGTCAGTCCTGCGTGACGGCCGCCTTTACACCCAGAACAGGCATCTGGTACTAATTTCCATTAGAGGCTGAGTCGACCCCAGGGCCATAGTGCTGCCAGAAGGTTTGGGTCAGTTTAAAAATCCTGACCCCACCAGGACTCGAACCCTCGACGTTCCGGCTTGTAGCTCAGTGCCTTAACCACTATGCTACGGCATGCCACTGGAAAATATTAATTTAAATAAAAACGTCAGGAAAAAAAAAAGGAGTCACGAAACCTTTATACTCATTTGACTTTTTAGGAGTTAATGCTATGAGATATTAAAAAAAAAAGACTCACCCTCATATTTGATCCAGCAATTTACTGCAC
This sequence comes from Diploptera punctata, assembly GCA_030220185.1. Lineage (NCBI taxonomy): Eukaryota > Metazoa > Arthropoda > Insecta > Blattodea > Blaberidae > Diploptera > Diploptera punctata. The sequence goes on along the minus strand of JASPKZ010008113.1, from coordinate 76,694 downwards.
AAATATAGTTATTTCCATTTTCAATTCCTCCTAAAAAAATTTTAAAAAGATCCGGAGTTTCTCTCAGCGTTCTTCTTAACGACATTGTATTCCCTGACATTTCTGCAGTTGTAGGTCCAGATGTATTAATCATTCCCCATATTCCAAAACATTGCAGTACTGCAGACATCTGTGTGTAAATGAAATAAGTAAAAGAAATTTAACCAATTATTGAGAGGTTGCAGACATGATTTTTTGAGAGGGAACCCAGAGTCTCAAATTAAATGTATCTTCGTTATCAACAGTTGAATTTGTTTCTCATAATCCAATATTAAAATGAAATAGTTACCTGAATTAGTGTGAGAGAGCTTAGACTATAATTAGGAATTAGAAAGCCCATCTATTAAAAACTTTAACCACGTTTCCAAAATTTAGCTTTTATAATATAATTGAATTAATATTCCAGCTAAGAACGTATGTTGATCGAGTGAAAGCTGCTAACTTATCACTTTAGGGTTTAATTCCGTTTATATTACTTTAATGTTTATGTGGATTATAATAAAACATTACATTTTCATTGTAAAAATATTAATCTTCAATCATTAATTCATTAATTAAAGATATTATTTTAATAAACTTACTCAAATAGGATCTGCCAAAAGTGACAAAGCATACTTGACAATAGAGAAAGAAAATAATTTAAAAAATTAGATCTTATAGAAACACGAAAAATCAAATTTGGAATTGTATAATAGTATTTTTTAAACATTTTATTTACAGCATGTTCCATCACAAAGAAAGTAAAATATAGTATATAACATTTCAATAATTAAAATCTAAAATGTTTTTACTTTAGAGTTTTTATATCATTATTAGTCCACCACTGTGGTCTCAAGGTAGCATGTTGCTTTGTCATGCAGCGGACCCAGGTTCGATTCCAGGTCACAACAAGCTTCCTGGGTGAGGTTTTTTTTAGGTTTTTCCTCACCTGTAAGACAAATGTCAGGAAGCTTTGTGGTCCAAATGGTCCCCATATATCATCTGGCCATCATCTTCATCATCCCACAATGTGGGAAGCTTTCACACGTATAATTCCCTATCAACACTTTTGAAATTCAAAATCAGTTCCAGTTAAAACGCAGAAGATGAAACATTGTTTTCGAAAGGCATCCATATTAGAATAACTTGAAGTTTAATAACTTAGTTGAGGACGACTGACTTACCAGGTAAAAAAAAAAAATATATATAATTAACATCTATCTTATAATTCCCTGGTAAAACTGCAAGCACAGCATTTTCATGCTATGCTTGCAGTGAAGGATCTGCCCTCGGACAGAACTCTATAGAATAGAATATGATTATTAAATATCACCAATCCATATTTTTTTTGTGTTTAAATACAGTATCAATTCATTCTCATCAGTATTTATATTATATATTGATATAATTTTTAAAACAATTGCTAGCACAGTTAAACTCAGTAAGTACTGGCACTCCTAATTTATTATCAGAATGTAATACATAATTTTTAAAAACTCAATGTTAGCTAACACAAAAAGAGTTTCAAAATAGAAAATAAATTAACAAAAAGCCTAAATGTAATGTATTGAATTTTCAGCTATTTAGACATGAAAAGCAATTAAATTGTTTCATTTCCTTTAACTCATAATTTAAAATTGGTAATATGAAATAGATATAATAAATAACCTTTGGTTAAAGTAGATGTTTATCTTCATTGTCTTGCATAATTGTAGATTAAAACTGTGTATACGGAATATGCAGTTCTTCAAGAACGTGAAATATTTAATATGTAAGCTTCTTTATTTATAATTTTTAATGTTAATTCACGCATATTGTGTCGTCTGGAATGTGCGTTGTATTCTGTCCTCTCACTTCAATTTTCCTACTCCTCCCTTTTGTGCAACATTGAAAATAGGTCATGGGGGAAAAGCTGGATTCACAAGTATCTGTTTTAGATTACTCTTAATACAAGGACAACAATGTTTTCAAAATAACTTGTTGTTATAATACCACCCACTGTGCTTAGAGTTCCGCGCTGGTCGGATAGATTGCATTAATGTGGTCCGTTTTCAGTTTTTGTAAATGTATTTCGTATTTTAACTTAAACGGCACACTTTACTATCAATTTATTTTTTGAGGATATCAGCCTCACTAAATAGCCTATTTAATAATTATCAGTATGCTTCTTGGCGTCTTATTTTATTTCGTTATGATATATACTGTACGCGTTTCGCGCCGTAGCCGAGCGGTTGGCAAAATGCATTGAAGAAAAGCTATGAGCCTTGTGCAGGTTCGAGTCGCCAGGAGGGAAGAAATTTTCTCATGGAATTTCGGCCAGTGTGGGACCGTTGCATACCCAATACCGTGAGGAATTTGGATAGCTGCAATAAGTAGCGGCTCCAGGTTGAGAAAATCAGGTATGACGGTTGGGGATACGACATGCTGACCACATGTCACCCTTGTATTGGCTAGGTGATCATCCAATTCTGTTATTAACGCGCACGGATGAGATACCAGCGGCCGGTTTGCAAGTCTAGGGGCTTATAGACGTATCGCACCATAGAGTTTTTATATATTGTATGTCCAATTTCATATTTGATAAAGTTGTGTATAATGGGTCTAGTAAAATTACCTTATCTCTGTTCGTGCAGATTTCCCTTTATTAAATGCAGCAACACAATACCTTCACTTTTAAAAATATAACATGAATACTAGATTCATAGAACATAAAATTAGGCTTTTTATCATTACTCACACTCCACCTATAACGTGTTTGTACATATATATATATATATATATATATATATATATATATATATATATATATATTCCAATACTAATAATGTGTTCCACTTATCAATCTTATTTACGCAATAATCTCATCATTATCTTATTTACACAATAAATTCATTATCTTATCGGTTTTATTTAATACAATAATTCATCATCTTATCGATCTTATTTAATACAATAATTCATCATTATCTTATCGATGTTATTTGATACAATAATTCACCATGTCTTATCGATCTTATTTAATACAATAATTCATCATCTTATTTAATACAATAATTCAACATTACCTTATTTAATACAATAATTCATCATTATCTTATTTAATACAATAATTCATCATTATCTTATCAGTCTTATTTAATACAATAATTCATCATTATCTTCTTTAATACAATAATTCATCATTATCTTATTTAATACAATAATTCATCATCTTATCAGTCTTATTTAATACAATAATTCATCATTATCTTATTTAATACAATAATTCATCATTATCTTATCAGTCTTATTTAATACAATAATTCATCATTATCTTATTTAATACAATAATTCATCATTATCTTATCAGTCTTATTTAATACAATAATTCATCATTATCTTATTTAATACAATAATTCATCATTATCTTATTTAATACAATAATTCATCATTATCTTATCAGTCTTATTTAATACAATAATTCATCATTATCTTATCGATCTTATTTAATACAATAATTCATCATTATCTTATCGATGTTATTTGATACAATAATTCACCATGTCTTATTGATCTTATTTAATACAATAATTCATCATTATCTTATCGATCTTATTTAATACAATAATTCATCATTACCTTATTTAATACAATAATTCATCATTATCTTATCGATCTTATTTAATACAATAATTCATCATTATCTTATCGATGTTATTTGATACAATAATTCACCATGTCTTATCGATCTTATTTAATACAATAATTCATCATTATCTTATCGATGTTATTTGATACAATAATTCACCATGTCTTATCGATCTTATTTAATATAATAATTCATCATTATCTTATTTAATACAATAATTCATCATTATCTTATCAGTCTTATTTAATACAATAATTCATCATTATCTTATTTAATACAATAATTCATCATTAACTTATCGATCGTATTTAATACAATAATTCATCATTATCTTATCGATGTTATTTGATACAATAATTCACCATGTTTATCGATCTTATTTAATACAATAATTCATCATTATCTTATCTTATTTAATACAATAATTCATTATTACCTTATTTAATACAATAATTCATCATTATCTTATCGATCTTATTTAATACAATAATTCATCATCATCTTATCTTATTTAATACAATAATTCATCATTATCTTATTTAATACAATAATTCATCATTATCTTATCATCTTATTTAATACAATAATTCATCATTACCTTATTTAATACAATAATTCACCATGTCTTATCGATCTTATTTAATACAATAATTCATCATTATCTTATCATCTTATTTAATACAATAATTCATCATTACCTTATTTAATACAATAATTCACCATGTCTTATCGATCTTATTTAATACAATAATTCATCATTATCTTAGCTTATTTAATACAATAATTCATCATTATCTTATCTTATTTAATACAATAATTCATCATTATCTTATCATCTTATTTAATACAATAATTCATCATTATCTTATCATCTTATTTAATACAATAATTCATCATTATTTTATAAGTCTTATTTAATACAATAATTCATCATTATCTTATTTAATACAATAATTCATCATTAACTTATCGATCGTATTTAATACAATAATTCATCATTATCTTATCGATGTTATTTGATACAATAATTCACCATGTTTATCGATCTTATTTAATACAATAATTCGTTATTACCTTATTTGATACAATAATTCATCATTATCTTATCGATCTTATTTAATACAATAATTCATCATCATCTTATCTTATTTAATACAATAATTCATCATTATCTTATCATCTTATTTAATAGAATAATTCATCATTACCTTATTTAATACAATAATTCACCATGCCTTATCGATCTTATTTAATACAATAATTCATCATTATCTTATCATCTTATTTAATACAATAATTCATCATTATCTTATCATCTTATTTAATACAATAATTCATCATTACCTTATTTAATACAATAATTCATCATTGTCTTATCTTATTTAATACAATAATTCATCATTATCTTTTTTAATACAATAATTCATCATTATCTTATTTAATACAATAATTCATCATTATCTTATCATCTTATTTAATACAATAATTCATCATTACCTTATTTAATACAATAATTCATCATGTCTTATCGATCTTATTTAATACAATAATTCATCATTATCTTATCGATGTTATTTGATACAATAATTCACCATGTCTTATCGATCTTATTTAATACAATAATTCATCATTATCTTATCGATCTTATGTAATACAATAATTCATCTTTATCTTATTTAATACAATAATTCATCATTATCTTATTTAATACAATAATTCATCATTATCTTATTTAATACAATAATTCATCATTATCTTATTTAATACAATAATTCATCAATATCTTATTTAATACAATAATTCATCATTACCTTATTTAATACAATAATTCATCATTATCTTATTTAATACAATAATTCATCATTATCTTATCGATCTTATTTAATACAATAATTCATCATTATCTTATCGATCTTATTTAATACAATAATTCATCATTATCTTATTTAATACAATATTCATCATTATCTTATTTAATACAATAAATTCATCATTATCTTATTTAATACAATAATTCATCAATATCTTATTTAATACAATAATTCATCATTACCTGATTTAATACAATAATTCATCATTATCTTATCGATCTTATTTAATACAATAATTCATCATTAATATTATCGATCTTATTTAATACAATAGGGCAAGCATTTCTTATCGAATTTCTTTAATACAATCAGTCATCATCTTATCGATCTTATTTAATACACTAATGTCATCATTATCTTATCGACCTTATTTAATACAATATTTCAGCAGGCTCGTTCTCGATCTTAATTAATACAATAATTCATCATTATCTTTAATCGAACCTTATTTTAATACACTAATCCATCATCATCTTGTCGATCTTATTTAATACAATATTTCATGCATCATCGGAGTCGATCTTATTTTAATCCAAGAATTCATCATTAAATCTTATTTACTACAATAATTCATCATTATCTTATTTAATACACTAATTCCTCATTGTCAGTATCGATCTTATTTAAACAATAATTCATCGTTTAACATAAGCAGGCCCCACGAGTAATTTCGATTTATCTCAGAGAATTTGGAAATAAAGAGTTGCTTGTGTTCGGACTATTTAACGAATAAAATTAAGGTGTTTTCCTCACAAATCATTCTTTAAATATAGTTACTTTTAAATATTTCCTCTTCTTCACTTCCGGGGTTAGGGCAAGTTTGCCTGTTCCGTCCTTCACTGATCTAGATCTAAGACCTCTGTTCCGAGGACGTCCGACATCTCTTCTTCCTCTTGGAAAATAATTGAATATTTTATTTGGTACTCTACTTTCTTCCATTCTTTCTACATGTTCTTTCCACGGCATCTGGGGGTGTAATAGATTTTCTTTTATGGAGGAGAAATCTGCCGTTTTCTTCAAACTGATATCCTCGTTTTCTTATCTGATCCATTTCTAGTGCGCTTCCTTTAACGCTTCTTAAAAATTTAATCTCGGCTGCGTTGGATTGTACTTTCTTGTTTGGGAGTGGTACTTACCCAGCTTCACTCCCATACAAAAGGGCAGGGACAGCCATGGTTTTATAAAAATTTTAATTTTTTTTGTTTTATGGGCTTTATTAGTCCATGTTCGAGTTTATTGTACCACAAATAGCTTGGAAACTGATGTTTTGGTGTGTTCAATAATCTTTATCATACCCATCGCTGATGTCACATCCTAACTATTTAAAAGTGGGATACTTGTTCAATATTTCGTCGCTAGTTACTATTTTTGCACTCAGAGTATTTCCTTCCACAAAATGCCATTACTTTTGTTTTTTACTTATTGAAATTTTAAAAGTATAACTCGCTAACATATTGCAGTTTGTTTGTAAGCACCAAGGGTAAACAGAGCTTCATCAATGGTGTAGTAAGACTACATCATCGGCTAAAAGTAATTCTTAATACTTGAGTTTTATTGTTCAACTCTAAGGCCTTTGTCCTTTATAAATTTTCCATTGTTTTCATACTGTTCGATATATAGAGATGAGAAAAGAGTGGGCGATAGACTACACCCTTGTATAACTCCTTGATTTATTAAAATGAACAAACGAAACATAACGTTTCTAATCTGTTTTCAATCTAATTAGATCATATTTATTGCCAAATAGAATCGCAATATTGTAAGAATGCACCCTAGTGGAGAAAAAATGAAACACATCATTACAGGTTATTAATTAATTTCTGATGTCCTATGCATGTAAATCTGTCCACTATATTTTTTCTGCATCGTTAATTCCTGGGAATATAATACGTTTAAGGAAAGGCCAACAGTGTGTTTTGTTTTATGGTATATCGATTTCTTGCTTTCTAACGAATGTTTTTTTTTCTGGTTATATCTCGCAATCACTGTCAGGTTACATTCGTGCACTATATATACAATATGGAAGCCACTTGATGGAATCGATGTGAAAAACGAGTGTGATTGGTTGTAAATAAAAATTCATTGAAATGTGATTGGTCATTGACTGCCATTTGGGGCATGAGTTAAATAGTCTTACTAATATTTTTATTTAAAGAAAGAATAACTCATGTCCAGAACTTTCATTTTTATTTTCTAAATCGTTTGTATTGAATTCCGAAGTTAGTAGCATTTAATTTGTATTAACTTACTTATGCTTAATATAAATTATTGTCTTAAATCGGTTTTCTGCCCCTACAAAGTTGTTAATTTGAAAGTGGTATGAAATAGCAAAATTAGGTGCAAAATGGTGAAGACAGTGTTTTAAGATGTCTGTTTTCATATGATTTTCAGTTCGCCTTAATGTTAGGCAACTTCTTATACTCTTCAGTTTGGAGGATTGCCTATCATTTAGAAGAAGATTCTAATAATCCTTTTTGGTTTCTTGGATTATATTTAATTTTTATTATTATATTTTAATACCTTCCAATTAACTAATCATTGTCACAAAAACTGACAATTTAAAGTAAATGTATATATTAATTAATACTGCTAATCTTTTATAATAATAGAATAAATGCCACAAGTTGTGCAGAAAATATATGTTACGTAAGTTTTGTCATTAATTTGATTCACATAGCTTGTTATTTGCAGAATTCTACCGGGGATTTCCCTCGTTTTTGCAGGTGGTTACATGGTAACGGTCGCATGGTTGCTCGCACAGTTCACACACAACGGTTGTTCCCGGGATCGTGGAAACACTTGGTCTTGCATATCTTGTGGTGGTATCCATGCACTGCTATTTTCACCAGGTGTCGGAGTTCTTGATTGGTGTTGGTCCAGGATCTGTTTGCCATGGCCAGGGATTCTTTTGATCTAGGGTCATGGCTTCTGTTGTATAAAAGTCCAGCCATATCTCTTGTCATCTTCTCCCTTTCCTGAAGTAGTTTATTTGAGCTGTCTGTGGATGGTAGCCTCATACGCAGTTCTTCTGTGAAGAAGGGTTCCTTGGCGAGTTCATGTGCCTCGACTTTGTGTTTCGATCTTTTTTAAAGTTTTAAAAATCGACCCTCTTACAATACAGCAATACGGATATCACTTTATTACAATTTTTTTTTTTTTGCCTCTTGTCCAAATAATCTGGATTCGAATTTGACTTGTAGATAGTTCAGATACGAGTAGATAGAAAAAAGCAAGTTTAAAGTTGAGGTTGTAAAAGTAAATTTAAAATTATAACCATTCTTTATCTACTCCTAATGCATATACTTATATCCCTTTGCCTGTAAATAAAATTATGCTTCAAGAAAGTAATTATGCACAAAACTCGTTTTCTGCGAAAAATTACTTGCGTTCCTTAGCTTCTAACCGCCTCAATTGTTACACTAATTATACGGATCCCCTATGTCTGTGTCTGTGCTAATGACTTGACCTGATAAAGAGCTTTGTTATCTTACTTAAGTCCTTCCCACCCTTAGTTTTCCTCAACATTGACGCCAAATACTTATTTTGAATGTAAAGTTGGAGATAATTAATTGGTCCACCGCTGTGGTCTCGAGGTAGCGTGCTGCCTTGTCACGCAGCGGGCCCGGGTTCCATCCCCGGTCCGGACAGGCTCCTGGGTGAGGTTTCTTCGGGGATTTTCCTCACCTGTAAGACAAATGTCAGGAAGCTTAGGGCCCAACGGTCCCCGAAAATCATCCGATCATTATCATCATCACCATCCTTCACCGGTGTAGAAAGCAACGGGAAGCTACAACACTTATAATTCTTTAGTTAGCGCTGCAAACCATAACATGAAAATGCTATGATTGCAGTGAAGGACCTGCCCTCGGGCAGAATTACTATGGATGGATAATTAATTGAAATTATATTTTATGTTGATGATGTATATTATTAGGCGATAGTTAAGATTCACTAAAGGCCAACACGCGCACTCTATTGAAAAACACTAGAAAATTGGAGCTGGAGGTGAACATCGGTAAAACAAAATATATGGTCACACATTGAAATACATTATATAATGGAAATGAATAGTTAATGACAAATGAAGGAAATTTTGAAGCGACTTTTCAGCTTTCTAGGCACAAAATTACAAATAGGAATGAAGTGCACAAAGAAAATAAACATAAGCTCAATTCTGAAAACGAAAGGTATTACGCATTTTAGGGGACTCGTGTCGTCCCAACTTCTCTAAAAAAATCACTAAACTGAGAATATTAAAAAAAACTGTTTTTCTCCCGATTATATTATATGGATGCGAAACATGGACTCTTATTTTAAGGGAGGAGAAAATATTACGAGTATTTGAGAATAAAGTTCTTAGGAAAATGTTTGGATCAAAGAGAGATGAATAGACAGGCAAATGGAGAAGACTGCTTAACAATGAGCTGCATGATCTTTATGGGAAATCAGATATAATAATAGTTAAGCCTTGTACACTACGATAGGCAGGACATGTGGCACGAATGGGGAATGAAAGAGAAGCATGGAAACTCATAGTCTGAAAACCAGAGGAAAGCGCCCAGTAGATAGGCCAAGAATGAGGTGGAAGAATATTGTTAACCATGATTTGAGGGAAGTATATTGCTCAGGGGATGATTGGATAACATTAACTCAGGATGGGTTTGCGTGGAGAGCTTATCTCAGTGCGGGCATGAACCTACAGGTTCGATAGTGCCCGTGAATTAGTTATATTTTACGTTAATACAAGTTAATCGAATAATATTTCTTTATCATCAACTTCATGGATTAAGCCTCATAAAGGCTTGTTCTGGTCTCATTCTTTAACACTGTTTAGCCCATCTTTGTCTTCGGTCTTCCAACATTTCTTAAATAACCTTTAGGTTGTGGTTTATCATTAGTTTTGGTATACGGTCGTCTTTCATTATTTGTACACGTTTTTTCCACGTTTATCTTATTTTATTCTGTCTTTTAATTTGAATATGTTTAGTTTCCGCCTTATATCTTCCGTTCTTTTTTTTTTATCTAGTAAGGTATCTAGTAAGGTATACCCTCGGCCGATGGATTTTTTTAGGATGGAAAAATCTAAGAAGCAAGTCTTCCGAGAGGAACTTTAAACCGTGGGTTCTCAGTCTGAAGATTTTCAGGATCGTAAAGGATCCTTAAGTCTGAATAAAGAGACCTCTAAGCAAAATTTACCGACCTCATCATCCTAATACCTTAGTTGCCTGCTAGATGTCTCATTGGGTCAAAGAATTCATGACATCTGTGAGCAAATAAGCTTAACAAAATTAACTTGGTCTAGTAACTCCTAACAAAGGAGAGGTAAGGCTCAACAATGGGCTGTTTATGCCACTGAAGATAGTGTGTGGAAGGTATACCCCGCAACAGATCTCTGCTTCGATTGTCCTTCCCTTTTTGTTGTCAATACCCAGAACTCTAAACCATAAAGCAACATTAGTATTGCTATTACTTTATAAAATTTAAGTTTGGTTTCTATTAGGAGTCTATTAATGACGCTATATATGTAACTGAATTTATTGATTTTGTTTTGAATAATATCTTCATTCCTCTCCCCTGCAGGGAAGAATTTGAACCATACTAATTTAGTTACTTGTTTTTGTATAGATGTCACTTGAGTGGTCCATGGTCAGCGTTCCACCTCATACTGACATCTAGGAAACTAAGATAGTACTAGGACGGGTAATTTTGCTTAGAGGCCTTTCATTCAGGCTTAAGGATCTTTTATGAGCCTGAAAATCTTCAGACTCGGGACCCACGGTTTAAAGTCCCTCCCAGAGGACTTGCTCCTTGGATTTTTCCATCCTAAAAAATCCATCGACCCCGGCCGGGTTTGAACCCGCGACCCTTGGGACCAGAGGCAAGGAGCATAACTACTAGTCCACCGCAGCCGATACATCAGTGAATACAGATGAAAATAGCTTTGATTGTCTCATTGTTATCTGCAAAAAATGTAGGCTGAGAAGGGTTAAATTAATAATAAAATCATCAATTGAAGCCCTATTGGCTTTATAAAGTAGTGTTTAAATTCCCAATAAAAGTCTTCTTAACTAAGAAGCCGCCATTTGCAAAGATAGAAGCCAAGACTTCAAGCATTTGGTGTGCGGGAATTACAACATATATAAGAGAAAAATTTGCTCTAGATTGGAACTCGCGTTGGTAGCACAGTTCGTAGAGCATTGGTACAGAAAGCCAAAGGTCCCAGGTTCGAGTCTTGGTCTGGGCGAAAATTTCTCTCTTCAAATTTAATGAGATTAGGTGTTGAAGGATCTGTAAACATTAATTCATTTAAAAAATCTTAACTTCCAATCAATTTATTGGGAACAAATTTTACATCCAAAATTCTTAATAAAAACAAAATACCGACAAATCTACATATATATACACAAGTCCAGTGAAATAATACACAGTATAAAATATTACTATATAACATGCCAAAAAAGCAGTCAGAAATAAATTAAGAGTATTATACAGTAGGCATATTAATAAATACTAACATCAGTTCAGTGTCATTAAATAAAATATAGTTTGACGTATAAGCGTACAGATTTAAAGGACAAATTTATTCCAAGTGTAAATAAATTACACCACACTGTCTACAGAGTGACCTAGAGCATGATACATGGAGCCAGTGGTCTTCAAAATAAAATGGCAGAGTTATAAGGAATAAAATTAAGCAATGTGATAACTGATTAAGCAATATGCGATTTGAATTATATAAATTTCAATCTTATTAGGCAGGCTCAAAAATCTGTAATTTGGTATCTTAATATCTTTTATCTATATTTATGAATGAGTTGGAAAATACGTTTTTATATCTCCCTTCATAAAATTGCATTTTTTCATGATACAGGTTTCAAAAGTATAATTTTACTTCCATCTTCAGTCAAACTCCAACTGTCGAAATTTTGCCATTAATACCATCTTCTGAACTGCCATCTGGAGTCAAATTTATGAACTTCGAGATCAAATTATTCTCGTTGGGAATATCAAAATTCATGGCTATATATTTATTCTTGTGGAAAGCAACGGGAAGCTACCACACATACGATTCCCTAGTAAAGCTGCAAGCATAGCACGAAAATGCTATGATTGCAGTGAAGGACCTGCCTTCAGGCAGAATTACTATGGATGGATATTTATTCTTCTGAATGTACATCTTTTTCCAAACTGTTAAATTCCAAAGACTTCTCTAAATGTTTTAAAAACATTTTGAAAACCAGTATCATGAAAACACGCAACTTTATGAGGTGAGATATAAAAACATTTTCTCCAACTCATTCATAAATATAAATACCTCATAGTGTTACCTCCCACTTTGATGTTGTATAAAATCTTTTATCTATCCCGTGCCATAGCTCAGCGGTTTAAAGCATAATGCCTTGGTAAAGAGCTACAGGACTTGCGCTGGTTCAAGTCCCCATGAGAGAAGAAATTTTCTCTTAGAATTTCAATTAGTATCGGCTCCAGATTGAGAAAAGCATCTATAAAGCTGATATACCCAACATGCTGTTCACATGTCACCTCTACACGGGCTGGATGATCATCCACCTCTGTAACATGTGAAAGTGAGGCCAGCAGCCAGCTAGTCCTAGAGTTTAGAATTAATATCTTTAATTTAGTATGAATTATACTGCAACTGATATTTGCTTTATCACACTTTAGTTGTTATGCTGCTTAGGATTTTTAGGTATGTAGTTATTCTTTGCATGATGAATTAGAGTTCTATGAAAGAAAGTAATGAGTGAGATATTATCTGAAATTGACAATGCGGATAGTTTTCTATCACCTTTTTGAGAGCTTCAGCTCTGTTTCCTCCTTATTTCATCTTGTATTCCTAATCAACTTCATAAATTAAAGATTTTAAATTATGATAAGATTATAGTTTTAAATTAAATATTTTATTAAAAAAATGGAAAAAGTTATTCCACAAAATATTTTGTGCTAAAATTAGGTCAATATTTGCATAATAGTCCACCGCTGTGGTCTCGAGGTAGCGTGCTGCCTTGTCACGCAGCAGGCCCAGGTTCGATCCCCGGACGGGGCAGTTTTTCTGGGTGAGGTTTTTATCGGGGTTTTTCCTCACCTATAAGACAAATATCAGGAAACTTTAAGGCCCAAACGGTCCCCGAAATCAAATGGCCATCATCATCATCCTTATCATTATCATCATTCACCGGCGTGGAAAGCAACGGGAAGCTACCACACCTACAATTCCCTAGTAAAGCTGCAAGCATAGCATGAAAATGCATGATTGCAGTGAAGGACCTGCCTTCGGGCAGAATTACCATGGATGGATTTGCATAATTATTAAGCAATGCACTAAATGCTTCTGTATAATGTTTTGAGAGAAACATATGTTTAAAATCCAAATTTATAAGATTTTTAGAGTATATTTACCCCATGAAATTCATCCTTAAAATCTGCTCACTTAGATTACTTCCAATCTATAAGTTTCATAAATTGCAAAATAATTCATTTTTGATGCTATATTACAGCTCATACATTAATTAAAAATTCATATACAGCTATAGCATGCTGTAAAATTCCCAAAATTGATTAGAACTGAAATTTTTATTAGTATCTATAACAAAACTATGAATATAAAAATTCTCATCAATATGGAGGGGTGCCATGACTTTTTTATTATTACATTACTATTTCAAGCAACAAATATAAATTAATTTTACTTTATATGTAGAATAAAATTCATAACATAAATTAAAAAATAAATAATTACTATACATGTAATTAGAATATTTAATAGTTACGAATCAGAGTCCTAAAATTGTTAATGTATGTACACTATTACAGAAAGAGGAAAACCACATAAACCTTCTTCAGAAGCTTTAAACATATCAGATACCATAATTTTCCAAACATCAATCAATTTCTGAAAGAGTCAATAATAATTATTACACTGGTTCATTTCTCTTTTTTAATTTAAAAACAGTGCAGATGTAAAAAAATTACATAAAATAGATATTATAATTTAGCTATGCCATAAATTGACTTATTTGTGCAATTGAAAACTATTTTATATTAACTAACTCACTAACCCATAGGTTCATGGCCACATGAACATAGCTCTCCATACATCCCAATCCTGAGCTAATGAGATTTAACATTTATTAGTACTATTTGTTTGCAATGTTTTATCATAAAGAATTTAAGTATAAGACATTCCAATATAATTCTTATTAAGGTAGATAGAACACGCACAACAGACCATCATAATCCGATTGAGGGTCTTTCCACTTTTCAGCGGTTGCCCTTTTACCAGCCGGCTGCTGGTCCTTCACATCCACATGTGTCAATCACAGAGGTAGATGATCAACAGCCAGTGTAGGGGTGACATGTGGTTAGCATGTCGAGTCCCCCAGCCGTTATAGCTGGTTCCTCAACCTGGAGCCGCTACTTATTGTAGCTACCCAATTGCCTCACGATGCTGGGTGGGCACCGGTCCCATACTGGCCGAAATACCATGAGAAAATTTCTTCCCCCCCATGGAGACTCGAACCTGCGCTAGTCCCGTAGCTCTGCGCCAAGGCTTCCTACCTTAACCGCTTGGGACCATCATAATCGAGATATGAATACATAAGCATGTGCACTTTAATGCATTTTTTATGAAAATGTATCTACATTTGTATTGTGAGAAAATTGAACAGGATTAATTTAAGAATTAAATTAATATGATGATCTTGAAGAGTTTCAGGCTGTAGGCTGTGGTTGTGAGGCTTGTAGTTCCCCGACGTTTCGCCAGAGACTCCGTCTGGCATCCTCAAGGGTTGTCTTGAGACTGGCAATTCTGTCCACTGTCTGTCCTATTTATACATTCACCGATGTGTTCGTAAGTTATATCTGCCTTCTGATCAGTCCGCATTAGGGACTTCCATTGCTCCAATGAGATTGCTGTTTGATGGTCTAGTCGACAGTACATTAGACCTGCCTACTGATTGGTCAGTGGTAGGGACTTGCATTGTTCCAATGAGATTGCTGTTTGATGGTCTAGTTGACTGTACTTGTAGAGGTTTACATTCTGCGTTTTTAGAAGCGGTATCCATACTTTGTTGACTTTTAATGATTCTTCTTTTCTATTCAAACATAAAAACAGTTTCAATAGAAAAGAAGAATCATTAAAAGTCAACAAAGTATGGATACCGGTTCTAAAAAACGCAGAATGTAAACCTCTACAAGTACAGTCGACTAGACCATCAAACAGCAATCTCATTGGAACAATGCAAGTCCCTACCACTGACCAATCAGAAGGCCTTGTCTAATGTACTATCGACTAGACCATCAACAGCAATCGCATTGGAGCAATGGAAGTCCTAACGCGGATCAATCAGAAGGCAGATATAACTTACGAGCACATCGCGGTGAACGTACAAATACGACAGACAGTGGACAGAATTGCCAGTCTCAAGACAACCCTTGAGGATTCCAGACGCAGTCTCTGGCGAAACGTCGGCTAACTACAAGCCTCAAGACCATGGCCTACAGCCCGAAAACCTTCAAGATCATCATAGTAACTCCGGCTGTGAAAGTCTACATGAATAAATTAAATTAATGTTTTTATTACCTCACCTCACATCCTTTTTCTTCTAGACTGCAGTTTCAGAGCTTATCTCCATCATCAGTAGCCTCTGGTAGACCAGTGTTATGTCATTTCTTGGCAGAGAAGGAAGAAGAAAACCGCCAAGAAACGACATAACACTGGTCTACCAGAGGCTACTGATGATGGAGATAAGCTCTGAAACTGCAGTCTAGAAGAAAAAGGATATGAGGTGAGGTAATAAAAACATTAATTTAATTCTTAAATTAAACCTCATAATGTTTTTTCCCTGTGAAAGTTAAATAAATGATAAAAAAAATAATCAACTGGATTATTTTGCAGGTCATATAGTTCTTCTTCTTCTTCCTTCCACGTATTAGGCCAAGGCTTGTTACGATCCTATAGAAAATTTTCCCTCCAGCGTTTCATAGGACGGCCCAGAGATGTCATATAGTTTAATAAATTAATTAAGAAACGTGATGTCTCTGTTGCTGGCAGAATAATTGGTAGCCAACAGTATGTTATGTATGCTCTACCTAAAGGATCAGTCTATTATAATAAATAAATATATAAATAATAAATATAATTAGGAAAATTGCATAATGAAATGTCTGAAATATGACTTAGCTGGAAATACTTCAAAAGAATGTCTGTAATCTCAAAACTGAGATGGGATTCAAAATATAGATAGTGAGGAATTACAGTAATCAGGAAACCGTAAAATACCACAAGATAATGAAGGAATTACCAAATTCTTTTTCAGTGTTATCTACAGGAAAAGAGCAAACATGAAAATAACTACTGCTTCATTGCTGAAAACATGTTTAGTGCCTCATAGTATTAACTAATTATCGGTTTGTTTTCACTAGTGTTCTTAATAATAACCAATACTACTATCAATCTATAAAGAAAAATTAAAGCCTGAACCTCTAGCTTTGTATGCTAGCCATTACAATAATACAGGTTTCCAGTGCAAGCATCAATCTTCCTTATTCATATACAATTCTCTATATCTGAGGTGGCTAACCATTACTAGCAATGCAATTGGATAGCTTCTAATTCAAGAAGACATTACCCCAAGAATTTTTACAAAACTATTATAGCCAGTAAAGCATTGCTAGCTATGGCTTTAGCTGCCTCAGACTAGAGAATTGTATATGAGGAAAGGAAAAGGAAAATTGGTCGGCCGTGGTGTACTAGTGGTTATGCTCCTTGCCTCTAGTTCCGAGGGTCGTGGGTTCAATGGATTTTTAGGATGAAAAAATCCAAGGAGCAAGTCCTCCAGGAGGGACTTTAAGCCATGGGTCCCGAGTGTGAAAATTTTCACGTTCATGAAAGATCCTTAAATCTGAATAAAGAGGCCTCTAAGCAAAAGTTACCGACATCAACATCCTAGTAATACCTTAGTTGCCTGCTAGATGTCTCATTGGGTCAGTGTGTTGACCGCAGTCATCCATGACATCTATGAGTAAATAAGATAATTAAAAAACATATTAATTAAATAAAAATAAAACTTAGTTTTATTTGATTTTCATATTTATTAAGACATAATTCAGTGACAGCTGTTAAATTCTCAACTTGATTTGAATGAATCGCCTTTGTTAAATTAAAAAATTTAAATAAATTATTGATACCAAGCAAAATTCGTTTAAATAACAAAATTTAGAGAGAGTTAATGAGTTTACTTATTTAGGATATAAACTCTCTTTTGTTGAAAATTTGGATTTACCAGAGAAAATTGTGAAATTCAACAAATCAATGGGAATCATTAATAGAGTTTTAACCTTCATTAGTACAAAAATCAACTCACACTCGTCTTTATCAAATAATGGCTCAACCAGTCCTATGTTATGGGAGTGAAGCGTGGACTATAAGGATGAGAGATGAAAGCAGACTAACAGCTTGTGAGATGAAATTTATGCGCAGAACAGCTGGCTACACCAAATGGGATCGAAAGAAAAATGTAGAAATCCTTCAAGAACTTAATGTGTCACCAATATTGGACTACATCTCCAGATATCAACTAAACTGGAAGGAACATGTCTCAAGAATGACAATAATGAACTACTGTCCAAATGGGAAACGGTCACTTGGTCGATCTATGAAAAGATGGCACGAAAACAGCTTTCTCAGTTCTTCTAGGACTAATACCTGGCAGGATGATGATGATGAAATAAATTATTGTTGTATTGTTGCTTAGATCAGTTGATATGTACTATAATAACACAATTCATAATTTGTTAAAATGTCTGAAGAAGGTACAGTGTACCGAAACAGCTGTCACTGAATTATATCTTAATAAATACGAAAATCAAATAAAACTAAGTTTTATTTTTATTTAATTAATGAATGTGGATTTTCATCAAGTAAACACCAACTCAGTTGATTAAAAAAAGTAACTTTGTCTAGTAACTCCTTACAAAGGAGAGGCTTTGGTTCAACAATGGGCTATGCCATTATAGATAGATAAAGGAAAATTGATGCTTGTTCCATAGGCCTGGATTAGTCTAATACCTGGCTTCCAATATAAACCCAGACCGGCCTCACAGGGTTTCACCCGTCAGGCAGCGCTCTCTCCTCATCCGCACTTCACTCTGCCAGCCGCTCGTCCTTGAACTAGTCAGTTACTATCGTTCGACAAGATGAGACGTCAGCTGACATTAGAGCAGTGCATTTATGTGAGTAAATGTTATTATAAATACGAATCAGCTCGTCGCGTTCGCGAGGAATTTATTCGGAACTTCCCTGGACAATTACCTCCTTCCAGATCGACAATCCACGATCTTGTGACTAAATTTGAGACCACTGGTTCAGTACAAAATAAGAAACACACGCGAAGGCATATGGTTCTCACCGAAGAAAAATTAGACGAAATTTGGAACGTTCACCACAAAAATCATTACCGAAATTAGCACAAGTTGGGATTTCAGTATCTTCTGCACATACAGCAACAAAATGTGTTTACTCGGTATAATGCCTGTTTAATGTGGGAGGACAACATTTCCAGCATTTTCTATATGGGAAGAAACAGTTCAAGGACGGGTGGCAGGCAGGGTGAATTGCGGGAGGAAGAGACAGCACTGCCTGCCGGGTGAAACTCCGTGAGGCGGTCCAGTTTTATATTGGAAGCCCGTTAGTTAGCATGCTAGTGTAAAAAAGTTAGAGGTTTGGGTTCAAATTCCAGTTTATGTGTTAATTTTTCTTTACATAATAATAATTGTCCATTATTGTGAGTGTTAAAATTTAATTATAACACCGAAATACTACCAATATTCTAATTTTCTAAGGATCCAATGTAAAATTTCACCAAGCCACACATTATTTTTTTAACTCATACATTAAAATGTTTCCTAAAATTATTTTGATTTTAAAACATCAACATTCAAAGATATGTTCATATAACTAACTCACTCACTAACACTATTGAATCTGTAGGTTCATGACCACATAAAGCATAAGCTTTCCATACATCCCTAACCTGAGCTAATGTTTTTCAATCATTCCCTATATAATTTACCTCTCTCAAGTCATTTTGTTATTCTGTCACCTCATTCTTGGCCTTTCTATTGGGTACTTTCCCTCTGATTTTCCTACAGAGTTTCCATGCTCCTCTTTCATTACTCATTCATGCCACACGTCCCGCTCATCACAGTCTAAGAAGCTTAACTATTCTTATTATATCTGGTTTCCCATAAAGATCATGCAGCTCACTTATGTAATCTTCTCCATTCATCTGCATGTTCGTCTTTCTTTGGTCCAAAAATTTTCTCTCAAATACTCATAATATTTTCTCCTCCCTTAAAGTAACAGTCCATGTTTCACATCTATATAATATAGTAATATAGTGTATGGTTAAAAACTATAATATAGTTACCTTGTAGGTCCGTCTCCTCAACTTAAGTTCTTTTAAAACTCTGTAGGCCTTTCGGGACTAGTCCCATCATCAGCAGAATGCATTAGGTCCGTTCTTGTTGACCCTTGTTGAAGCACTGACTTGGTTATGAGAATTTTGTACAGAGGATTGTGTGGATTAGGTGTGTATTCATTGAGAATCAGGTTGTTGTTGATTTCTCTTAGGATTGCGATTTCCTCCAGTATATGTATTCTCATTGGAATGTTTTCTCTATGTACTATTGTGAGGGTGTTATCGATGTTATGCATATGGTGTCCAGCTTGAATTACATGTTTTGCGTAAGCTGGACACCATATGCATAACATCAATAACACCCTCACAATAGTACATAGAGAAAACATTCCAATGAGAATAAATATACTGGAGGAAATCGCAATCCTAAGAGAAATCAACAACAACCTGATTCTCAATGAATACACACCTAATCCACACAATCCTCTGTACAAAATTCTCACAACCAAGTCAGTGCTTCAACAAGGGTCAACAAGAACGAACCTAATGCATTCTGCTGATGATGGGACTAGTCCCAAAAGGCCTACAGAGTTTTAAAAGAACTTAAGTTGAGGAGACGGACCTACAAGGTAACTATATTATAGTTTTTAACCGTACACTATATTACTGTGAACTAATACCTCAACGGAAAATCACCATGAATTTTACTATATAATATAACTGGAAGAATAACAATTCTGTATACTTTAACATTTTTTGAGAGAAGTTGGGATGAGAAGAGTCCCTGGAATGGGTAATAGCATACATTTCCAGAATTGAGCCAACGTTTAATTTCTTTACACACCTCATACCTGTCTGTAATTATTGTTCCTAGGTATTTGAATTCAACCACTTCTTCAAAATTGAGGAGTTGAATGGAATATGGACATAACTCATGTTTTGCACTTTTTCCATTCAATGCATTTTTGGACTCGTCATTTTGTAGTTGGTCATCCTGAAAAGTTTTGTTTCAATATCTGAATTACAGCAGGTTCAGCAGCTGATTATATCAATTAAAATAAACAACAATGTTATGTTTTTAATTTTGTTTAGTTGTTTCTTGACTCACCTCATACTTCTTAACTCCCTCGCATATCTAGATTTCATCACTGTATTTGTGACATTCTCAATGCTGTTCATGTTCATAACATGTTGTGAACGTGAACCGCATTGAGATTATCACAAATACAGTGATGAAATCTAGATATGCAAGGGAGTTAAGAAGTATGAGGTGAGTCAAGAAACAACTAAACAAAATTAAAATAAACCTCCTAGTGTTATTTCCTACCTACATAACTTAACAATGTTATGTATTTAGTTATATAAAAATTGCTAATATCTCAAAACATATATTTTTTAATTGTGCCCATATTCCATTCAACTCCTCATTTTCTTTTAATTATCTGTCCATTTCTAATTTATAATATATTTCTACGTGTGAATCATATATTTAGTTTTATTGACGTTTACATCAAGCCCCAATTTCTTTGTGTTATTTAATAGAATGTGCATGTTAGCCTTATTGATTTTATGTTCATTAATGCAGTTTAACCTCTCACCTTATAGGCACTTATATGTGCCACACGCCACCAGGGCCTTACAGTGACATGACCTGTTGGGAGAGGGATTTTTAACTATGGATCGCATACATACTTTTTTGACCACATATGGGCAGGGAGAATCTCCCCGAATGAATGATCAGCTCAACGTCCGGGTTTTCTCTCCAAAAATGACATAATTTTAAGATGAAACACATATTCACATTAAACATGTCAAATATGATTGTTAATTATAAAGAATTGAATGTATCGTGAATTCTTCTTACCTCATACTTCTATGTTTTTTGAACATAGAATTGCAGTATCGGAAAATACATCATTGCCATCTTCAGCTGTTTTCACAACTCAATTTTTATTATGCCGGTAATTTTCTGAACTACCATCTAGTGTACTTTTGAAGAAGTAATTTTCTAAACTGCCATCTGGTGCCCTTTTGAAGAACTTTGTAATCAAACTTGGTTCGTGTGGAACCTCGAAGTACATGGTTCTAGTATGTTTTTTTTATATACATCTTTTTGCAAACTGTTAATTCTGAAGATTTAGATAGATGTTTCAAAAGTTTTGTTTCTTTTTCAATTTCACCATTTTTTGTTTCTAAAGTGTTCTTCTTTGTGAGTGTCTAAGTTTCTTTTTGGTTTTCCTATATATATACTTTATTGCAATATTTGCAATTAATTTGATAAATTCCATTTTTTATTGTCTGGAGTAACTTTTTTATTAGTTAACAGAAGATTATTAGGATATATTAATTATATATTAATTTAATGTTAATTATGTTGGCCAGATGATGTTTGGAGACCATTTGGGCCTTAAAGTTTCCTAATATTTGTCTTACAGGTGAGAAAAAAAAATATATATATATAAAAAAAGAAAAAACGTCACCCAGAAAACTTGTTCCGATCAGGGATTGAATCCAGTTCCACTGCATATGAGTCAGAGACCCTGCCCCGAGACTACAGCGGCGGACGATGTTCATTATTATAACCTTTTTAATTTCTTTTGAATTATTTTATTAATCTTAGAATGCATTAAAAAAAAATAAATATGAATTTAAATATTTTCTACCTTTATATTGACGAAGCAATCAAATTTAAATTTTATTGATATTAAAATAAAAAAGTTGTTTCAATTTGTGAGAATTCAAAATTTTTTCTTCAAATAGACTAAATCAATGCAGCCTTTCCAAATGAAATAAAAAGGAGACACAATTATTGTTTGATAAGTGAGAAAATTTGTTATAATATTTTTTATTTAGGAATATTCCACAATACAGTGTTTCTCCTTCAACCAAATTCCTCTATAATTCTAGCTATTAAAAATGTATAGGTCTGCAATATTTTGCCAGAACAATTTTATAGTGCAATTTCCTTAAGATTCCATAAGATTTGATTTTTTGTTCTTTTAAAAAAGTCTTGTAAGATTATTGAAATGATTGGCAAATTAAGAAATAATAAATTAACTTACAGGCACTTTTGAATCTGGAGATTCATGGCCACATGGACGTAAGCTGTACAAACATCTCTATCCTAGTTAATGCTTTCCAGGTCATTCCCTGAATAAATTACTTCCCTCATGTTTAATATTATTCTCCCATCTGATTCTTGGCTTACCAACTGGGTGCTTTTCCTGGCTTTTGTACAAGTTATTTCCATGCTCCTCTTTCATTCCCCATTTGTCATAAGTTCTGCCCATTGTAGTCTATCAAACTTAACTATTCTTATTATTAATAATTAAATGAATCGTGATTTTTTCTTACCTCGTACATCTATGTTTCTTTAAACACAGCACTGCAGTATCGGCAACACTTTGTCGTCATCGTCAGCTGTTTTCACGACTGTCAATTTTTCTCCTTTTTGCCGGTAATTATCTAGACTGCCATCTGGTGTTCTTTTGAAGGAATTCCTCTTCCAACTGCCATCTGGTGTTATTTTGAATGAATCATTTCCTAAACTGCTATCTGTTGTATTTTTGAAGAACTTTGTAATCAAGCTTGGTTCTTCCGGAATCTCAAAGTTCATAGTTCTAGTATGGTTTTTTTGAATATATATTTTTTCCCAAACTGTTAAATCCAAAGGTTTTGATAGATGTTTTAAAAGTTTTGCTTCTTTTTCAATCCTATGATGCTCTAATAAACTATGTGCTGCTATAGCTGAAACATGAAGAATGGAGAAATTGAAAAATCAGTTATAGCAGCACATAGTTTATTAGAGCATCATAGGATTGAAAAAGAAGCAAAACTTTTAAAACATCTATCAAAACCTTTGGATTTAACAGTTTGGGAAAAAATATATATTCAAAAAAACCATACTAGAACTATGAACTTTGAGATTCCGGAAGAACCAAGCTTGATTACAAAGTTCTTCAAAAATATAACAGATAGCAGTTTAGGAAATGATTCATTCAAAATAACACCAGATGGCAGTTGGAAGAAGAATTCCTTCAAAAGAACACCAGATGGCAGTCTAGATAATTACTGGCAAAAAGGAGAAAAATTGACAGTCGTGAAAACAGCTGACGATGACGACAAAGTGTCGCCGATACTGCAGTGCTGTGTTTAAAGAAACATAGATGTATGAGGTAAGAAAAAAATCACGATTCATTTAATTATTATTAATTGAACCTCATAATGTTAAAAATTCCCAAATTTAATATATTCTTAATATGTCTGTTTCTCATATAAAGTGTTCCCACTATAGGTGTAAGAGTCTCTTGGTGCTCCTACCTTTTCTAGACAATCAGCACAAGATTTCAGCCTTGTGTGACAGCTTCTTTAACCCCCAGAACATGCCTAGTATTCATTTTATAGAGGCTGAGTAAATCTCAGGGCCAAATGCTGTCAGATGATTCAAGTCAGTTTAAGGGCCGCATGCAAATACATTAGTCTCTACTCAAATTACTTCCAATCACTGGTGAGCTGACTTTCTGTGAGCAATTGCAAAGATCGAATTAACGACCCACTAACTGGTCATGCATTAAAGTCATTTTCATAATATTGGCAAGAAATTACCCAGAATTCTCAGCGATAAAACCACTTCCATTATTTTCGTCTGCTAGAGGAATGCATTTACGCTTGCATCCCGCAAATAATACCGTATACGACGACGTTTGCATCATGCAATATTACACCGATTCTCCTGTTCTTCCAGTTGAATTCTTTGGTAGACTCTATCAAATTCCTCTTCTCTGTGTATACCGAAAACATGATCGAAGTCTTCAAGGTCCGACATCTTGGATAAAGCAGCAAGGTATGCCGGCAAGGTTTCAAACTACATCGGTTACCATCGGGTTGCTCACGACTCATTTCTCTGCTAAGTCACCTTGCCAGGTAGCTTAGGAATTTCAACAATTATTATCGCATGGGCAGATTTTTGAGTATGCAAAAAGGTATTTGGATGCAACTTTCTCAGCAGAATACAGGCAGAGAACGACTTTTATGGTCTAATGCTAATGCATTTATAGATTCGAGCCTAAAAATCCTGGCCTCATTGGAAATCAAACTTGCAATCTTTCAGCTTTAATATATTGCCTTAACAAATTGCACTATGGCATGCCCTGAAATCTAAACAGTAATGATAACATTGATGAAAAAGAATGAAATGTGTGAAGTGCCAGTATACTGTGCCATATAAGGAGCAAAGGTTTGTAATGACTCAAGCTTTCAAGATTTACATAATGTTAGTGTGATAACCAGAATTTATAATTTATATATGCATTAACAATATTTATTATAGTGCAAGAGCAAGGTTTATTTAAATCCAAATTTGGTTTCTACCAGAAAAAAAGTTATCGATGAAATTCCTGTGCTCTTTCTTTATACAAATTTGCACCACGGCTTCTTTTAAGGTTATAGTCAGAACCAAAAGCAAATAAAAAAAATTCTCAGTATAACATACACTCATTATTCATGTTTATACCACAATTACATTTTATTATTTAATTATACAATATTGTGCTTATTAATTGAGCTGCTCGGGGGAACTTAATGGTAAGTGCCACTGCCACCAAACAAGCAATATTTGACTTCATCCTTGTTTTGTGTAATAGAGTGGTACATGATTGGCACTTATCATTATGTTTTCCCAAGCAGCTCAATTAGTCAAGAAACAAATCAGAATTGACTTTTAGGAATTAACACTATGAGTTATTATTTATTGAAGTAAAATTTTATAGTTATTATGAGTTAGTTATTTTGACTCATCTCATTTTTTTTATATTCTGCACACTATAGTTTTGTCACATCTATGTCCGGATGACAACTACAAAAAACAACAGAATGCATCGACAATGTTGCATAGATACGACAAAACTATAGTCTGCAGAATACAAAAAAAAAAAAAAATGAGGTGAGTCAAAATAACTAACTCATAATAATAAAAGAAACCTGATAGTGGTACTTCCTACAAATATTAAATAAAATTTTATAGCCTTGGAAAATTATTTGGTTTCGAGGTTCTTCTTTATACCAACAGAGGGAACAGGAAATTACTCTTCAAGACATAACAATGGTTGTGAAAATACTGAGGATGGAACCGAAGAAGGTCCCAAAACTGGTCTAAGAATAAGAAGAATATAAGGTGAGGTGACAAAATTTTACTTAAATAACAAATCATAAGGTTGTTGAGACTAGTGTAATGAGATATTTTGTAATTCTAGTTCTAATATAAAATAGTTTGATTTTTGTATAGGGAAATGGATTGGTAGCCATTAACATTGGCTCCACCCATTCCACCAACTGCAATAAGACCATTACTGCCGGGTATTAGCTTGTTTTTTCCAGATGGTGTTGCTATCACAACTTCTATCTCTTGAAAGTCTTGAAATCTTTGTACATCTTTGTCTTTACGCACAAGTGTATCTGGAAGCTTGCGGAGACGAACAATTTGGTTTGCACTAATGCCCAATTCTTCACAACATACCCTTAATAAACGAGAATATGTCAGTTCAGTCTTTGGAAGTTCAACTTCAATGAAATCTGGATCACCAAAGTTGGCAATGCGAACTTTAATAACCAATTCTAAGGAAAACAAAACAAATAGATTTAGGTTTTTCATTTATATTGTTGAAAGACTTAATTTTTAAAATGTGAAAGAGGTATTTTATTTCTAATTACCAGTACAGCAAACTCCCGATTATCCGTGTTAATTGGGACCGAGACATGCACGGAAAATAAAAAAAAACATGGATAATCCAATTAAGTTATTCAACGCCATGAAATTGATCAGAAATTTAGCCTATTTACCTACTTTAACACTACTTAAATGCAATAAATATTCATAAAATGTTATATTAAATGTATTTAGGTGCAAGTCGTAATTATCATTATTTTATTTTACTCGTAAAAATTAAAAAAAAAGTGAACTATTTCCTGTCATGGCCACTCTGGTTATGACAGTTATTCAAAACTACACTAGTATCCACCGATATCCACACTTATAACCAGCGATGACAAATAATCAGCAATTCCCACACTAGTAACCACCAATGACCACACTACTAACCAGCGATAGACCCACTGCCACAGCATATCCGTGGTTTCAATCTGTAACAACAAACTTTCAGTGACTCACACGAACAGAAATTTCCAAAATTGTATTGTATTCTCAGAATGTTGGTTGGTACCGTTAAATGCATCAGGGGAGGGGATTGTGAGTGAAGGTTACTCTATTGTGCTAGTTTTTAAGCGCAGTTCACAGTAGCACGTTTAAAAATAAATAATTTTTTCGTAACAATACAAAATACAGTAATAGGAGTCATGCCTGAATAATCTGCAAACGAGATAATATGCGCACGGATAATCAGGAGTTTGCTGTACTTAAAGTTTTATGAGAAAGATATTTGGAAGATTCTTTGTTTAAAAGAATTCTTAGCAAACTACTCTTCCCATTGTAACACATTTCTATATAACATACACTAAAATTAAACCAATAGTACCAATTGATTTGTACGTACTATTTTAAAAAAATATTTAATCTTACCAATAATGCCAATAATCTGAAACAATTACATCCAACATTAACTATAAATCTTTGCTGGTGAAAATCAAGATAAGTGGAACTAATAGCACTAATCGCTAACAGGATTATGAGGCTAGAGAAACATATAGATAGTTTTAAAATCATTAGGAAATAACATTATGTTTGCGACAAGCTGAGGATGGAGCAATAAGCTTTGAAACGATCCAACAAAACAAAAATATGAGGCAAGAATGTTTAAAAAATACAAACTCAAATATAGATGGTTATCAACTCTGATGATGATACAAAATCTATTCATCATCCAGTAGTCAAGTCATAGTTTTGTAAAATGACTAACTAAATGTACATCCAATACGTCTTCCTCTGAGGAGTGATTTTGGAAATAAACTGGATGAAAATCCTACAAATTATGATTAAGAAGAAGAAGAACTACTACTGAATTTAATTTTTAAATACGTGAGAAATATAAACATGGAGCAGGTGAATGGTTGTTTAATGGAGTATTTTGAATGGTAAACATCATATCCAAACACAGGATTTGTGGAAGCCATAGATACAAAAATAAAGGGGCTTCTATGCGACAAGCCCATCTACATAAATTAAAATAAAAAAATTAAAAATTATTGTAACAGTTTGTGAATAATTATCTGAGGGACATGTAGTGTATATAAGTATTTTTATTTATTCAAAAAATTGAATAAGATGAGAAATAATGCAAAATTAGCCATATTAACAATAAAAGATGTCTATTACTCATTCCTAAAAATGCTAACAAAAAATGAAAGTTGCAGAGTATTTATCTAATCTAATCTAACCTACCTAATCTAAATCACCTTAATAAATAAGGTGAATCTGGAGTCATCTTACCTCGTAACTCGATGTGTTCTATGAGAACTGGTTTTGGTATTAGTTCAATTGAAATTAGTTCAAATAGAACAGACTCTGGAAAAGCTGAAGATTGTCTATATGATATACTGAAATTAGTTCAAATAGAACAGACTCTGGAAAAACTGAAGATGGTCTATATGATATACCAAAACTATTGTTGAACTTTTATAGGAAAAAATCACTATGAGGTTTAATTTTAAGATTAATTGTTTCATACCTCACTTCATATCCAGTCTTCTAACTAGACTGGTTTCAAAGCCTGGGAAGTTTCATCTTCAGTAATTTCTCATCGACTGATGTTATGTTGATGAGAAATTGCTGAAGATGAAGCTGCCCAAGGCTTTGAAACCAGTCTAGTTAGAAGACATGATTATGAGGTGAGGTATGAAACATTTTAATTTAATCTTATAACAAAACTACTTCAAATAGAACACAATAAGTTATGAGGTAAGATGACTCTGGATTCATTGCATTTATTAAGTAAAACCTTATAGTATTAAATTAATATTAAGAAGCTAAAGCTGTTACTATGATTGAAATAAGTAAATTAATGTACACAACTAAATTATTGTAATCAAATGGTAAAGAGAAAAATTTATGCCTGAACCGGAAATCAAACCCCGAACCTTCAGCTTTCCGTGATGATGCTCTATTCATTGAGCTAATTCAGGCTTCCTTCCCATCCAAGCATAAATCCTTTCCTTTACCTTACTCTCTTGGTCCCACATTCAAATGCAATGAATCATCATTCACAAGTACACAATGAATTTTTCTCTTTACCATTTGATTACAAAACCCTATAGTGTTACTTCTTAATGTAATTTATTACTAAATCACCTTACCTAATATGAGTAAAACTGTTGACTATTGGCTAAAGCAAAAATGTGAACAAACACATCGCTAGCACAAATTGTATGTAATCAATGTCATTCCAGAACTATTGATATAATTACTCACTACTCCCATTTGCAAGGTTCATAGATGGGTATCCCACATAGAATGGTATCCTTCTATGACAATTTTTTAAATAATTAACTTATCATTTGGTTTAAAAAAAAATGTATTTACCGTCATTCTGTAAACTGTTGCTAACTTGATGACTTGACTTTGTTAAAGAATTTTTAATGGGGGTCGATGCAGTATGAATCACTTCTGGGCTCCTCCTCACAGTTGCTGATGTGCCTAATTCCACTCTCCCATTCAGTGATTGATGTTTTAAATAGAATGGGGTAATTGGAAGATTAGAATTAGAATCTACTGAAATTGATGTTCCACCAGGTTCCATTCCTAACAGTTTGCGGACTTCAGGATTATTACACAAGGCTGCAGGTGTTTCTCCTTTTGTAGTAACAGCAGTTGTATCAGCTCCATGAGCAAGTAATATATTTACAATTGTTTTATGTCCACGTTTAGCTGCCCAATGTAACGGTGTCCTAAAATAAAATAAGAACCAGAGTGTGGCATATCCTATATAATAATCAGACCTCGGATTTTAGGCAAAAATCTATTTTGTTCCTGAAGAGATAACTTAAAATGAATAATCAATTGAGTTGTTGTTTACTTGATGAAAATCCATATTTGTTAATTAAATAAAAATAAAACATAGTTTTATTTGATTTTCATATTTATTATATAATTCAGTGACAGCTGTTTGGGTACACTGTACCTTCTTCAGACATGTTAACAAATTATGAATTGTGTTCCAACTGATCTAAGCAACAATATAACAAGATTTATTTAAATTTTTTAATTTAACAAAGGGGATTCATTCAAATCAAGTTGAGAATTTAACAGTTTGTTACTACTTTTAAATTTATTAATTTCTACAGCCTCCAAAAGATCTAACTTGTCTGAAGAAGGTACAGTGTACCGAAACAGCTGCCACTGAATTACTCGTATATAATAAATATGAAAATCAAATAAAACTATGTTTTATTTTTATTTAATTAACTTAAAATGAAGTTGTATTTACACAGTTCATATATTTATATGATCAAAAATGGGGTCCTATAGTGCCTAAATTGATGTTAGAACCTATTTTTGCCTATATTCCTAAAATTCCTGTAAATTTTATCACTAAACTGAATAAAAAGTCTTTATTTCATTCCGAGAAACTAAAATATTTACATATTTGTTTTCATTTTCTTGAACATCATGTTCTCAAATAGTTTTCAAACAAATTTGAATTCTAGGCAAGAAGCTGTAAAACAATTAACATGACCTGGAAGACATTTCAGAAAACCAGATGCACAGGACCCTATACTAAACTCCTGGATTCTCAGAAAACACATCCCCTTAGTGTGTGTCACTAGGCAGGGTTATATCCATTGACTGGCTGCACACAAAACTCATTTCATTTTGAATGAACAATGCATCATGCTGAAAGTTCCAGCTTCCAAGATGTCTTTAATTAAATAGTGGATACATTAGTTTTCCCATTTCATATTGGATGGAAAAATTATATTCTGTGACTTTTCAACAAACAGCTGAATTAATTTTGTTTCACATTTCCCTCTAAAGTATGCAGATTTAATGTGTTCACAATTTTAGTACACTAAACCAAAAATAAAAGTCAATATTTAATAATTATTTTTTATATGCTATATATTATATAATTTCACAAACTTGAAACTTTATCAGTTAATCAAAATAATAATTAACAATATATTTTTAATTGATAAATGCATGCTAAAATTAGTAAACCTGAATCTGCCTAAAATATATTTTAGAACCTATTTTGCACATAATTAGAACTTATTTTAGGCATCTAAAAATAAGATTTTTAAATAAAACTATTAAAGTTTTATTGATTTTCATAAATATTTATTTTTTAATTAAATAAAAATAAAACATAGTTTTATTTGATTTTCATATTAATTATATAATTCAGTGGCAGCTGTTTCGGTACACTGTACCTTCTTCAGACAAGTTAGATCTTTTGGAGGCTGTAGAAATTAATAAATTTAAAAGTAGTAACAAACTGTTAAATTCTCAACTTGATTTGAATGAATCCCCTTTGTTAAATTAAAAAATTTAAATAAATATTGTTGTATTGTTGCTTAGATCAGTTGGAACACAATTCATAATTTGTTAACATGTCTGAAGAAGCTACAGTGTACCAATACAGCTGTCACTGAATTATATAATAAATATGAAAATCAAATAAAACTATGTTTTATTTTTATTTAATTAATAAATATGGATTTTCATCAAGTAAACACCAACTCAATTGAATATTTATTTTAATCAATATCTATGACAGCTGTTTCAATACATTGTATCTTCTTCAGATGTACGCCAAAATTACAAATAAATTTTATTTATATAAACAAATGTCGGCCGCGGTGGACTAGTGGTTGTGCTCCTTGCCTCTGGTCCTGAGGGTCGTGGGTTCAAACCCGGCCGGGGTCGATGGATTTTTTAGGACAGAAAAATCCAAGGAGCAAGTCCTCCGGGAGGGACTTTAAGCCATGGGTCCCGAGTCTGAAGATTTTCGTAAAAAAATCCTTAAGCCTGAATGAAAAGGCCTCTAAGCAAAATTTACTGAATTTTCCCGTCCTAGTGCTACTTTGGTTTCCTAGATGTCAGTATGAGGTGGAACGCTGACCACGGACCACTCAAAATGACATCTATACGAAAACAAGTGTAACTAAATTAGTATGGTTCAAATTCTTCCCTGTAGGGGGAGAGTGCCTAAATCTCTGTAAAGGGAAAACATGGGCTTACAATACAATAAACAAATGTAACTAGGCAACACTTTATAAAATTAAACAAGAGAAATGGATATTAATTAAAATAAATATTTATGAAAATCAATAAAACTTTAATACTATTATTTAGTAAATAAAGAATATGGATTTTCATCAAGTAAATGCCAGATCAATTTAAGATTTTTAGAACCTAAAAATCCGAGGTCTAGTAATAATCTCAAGTTCATAGGCGAGTAAAATAATCAATTTATTGTAGGCTATTGTATGCCAGGAGTGTGTCTGTGAATGTTGCAATGGAGAATAAATACTAACATCATGTTAGCCAACATGACAATACATATTCCTGCTATCAGACTGCAGTTTATATATATATATATATATATATACACTCATTACTAACTCCTTGTACCACATAATATTCTATGCTCAATTTATCTCGTTAGGTGAGAAATTGGACAAGTTAATATTCACCAGATAATATTCTGTGCTGAATTTATTTCGTTTAGGTGAGAAAATGGACAATTAGTTTACAGTTTATTGGATAATTTGGTGCGCCATAAGGTTGTCTATTGAACAGTGATTAAAACATACTTTCCATTGTAAAAATGATGATTTTAGGTTATTTGTGCCTCAATTTCTCATTTAATTCTAAGGCATTTTAAGCAATTTTTGAGGAAGGGGGAGGATGGAAAAGTTTAAATTACCTCGACCAATGAATTTTTCTAAGTTCTACAAAACCATAACGCACATGCACAGACACTTAAATAAATATTGAAAAATATTAAAAAACCTCATAATGTTATTTCCTATCTACATAACTTAAAGAAATGTCTGCTAGATGCAGACATGTGTGAAATCAGTATGACCAACCTTTGCAATAAATTCCCAAACATGTTTACAAGAAATGTATGCACACCAACTTCCTCTTCCTAACCTAACAGAATAAATTACATGCATACTCCGTATTATTTAATGAAGTGTAAACTAATCTGATGTACATTAACTTGTCCCATCAGAACCTAATAAAATGAAGTAAGTTAACATCCATTTTTTTAAATATATTTTTTAATGTTAGTCATTCCGATTTCACATATATCTCCACCATCTGGTGGAAGTTTCTTTAGCATTCGCACAGGCACACAATGATTATGTAGAATTTGAAAAAAAAAAAAATCATAGGCTTTTCTATGCCACTATGGCACATGTAAATATTTGATTGGGAAAAAAGGCTTAACTGTACTTCTATTAGCGCTTGATTTTTCAGTTATAATGTTGTAAACTGTAGCTCTTTTTCTGTATTTACTAACATTATTTAATATTTTAA
The DNA here is from genome assembly GCA_030220185.1 of Diploptera punctata. Classification (NCBI taxonomy): domain Eukaryota; kingdom Metazoa; phylum Arthropoda; class Insecta; order Blattodea; family Blaberidae; genus Diploptera; species Diploptera punctata. Next base: position 43,244 of record JASPKZ010008113.1, on the reverse strand, counting down.
ACTTTTTCAAACAATTTTTTTAACATTATTAGACAATTTTGAAGTATTTATTTAAATATGCAAATCACAATATTATGACAATGTTAGACAATATTGTGATGCTAACTGCTATTTTCTCCACAAAGTATATTACTTAGTCTATGATTTTTCTATCGCTGTTTTGGGTTATCGCTGGTTGGATCAGCGTTAGGGAGTGATAAAGTAAGTGTACACCCCATTTTTAATAAACGTTTGGTAATTTTAATATTATTAATATATTTTTTAACATAGATTTGGGGATTTATTGCAAATGTTAATCATTTAATTTCATAGCAACAGATAGTAATTGAGGATGATAATCGATATGTGGTTCGATTGTGGGTTATCGCTGGCTCTATAAACTCTGGTGCATGCGCAGTTGTTCTATAGGACTTTGAAAATATTTCTCGCTAGTTTAAGTGCAGTTTTTCTGGAAAAAAAAGTGACTGCTAGCATCATGTTGGCCAATGTGATGACATGTGCTGCTAGAGCCAATTCCCAACATGTTACTCACATGTAAGGGGATTTTATACCAGGAGTCCACCTACATTAATGGGTAAGTTAGTATTAGTTTGGGAAGTTAGGGTGAAAAAATGGGCGAGTTAGTACAGCAGATTAGTTTAGCTTTCACTTGTTTGTTAGTGGAATTTTATGATAAGTTGGACACTGTCTGAGAAATGACTAATGCGTATTTTACATTGCAAATATGGTTATTTTATGTTACTTCGAGCTCAACTTCTCATTTCATTTTAAGGCATTTCCAACATTTGTTTTTGGAAAAAAAATCAACATATATTTCTCGTTGGTAATTATTCACATACAGCAACAATAAATTGTGTTTTTTTTTCATTTTTATTTGAATTTACGTAGGTGGTATTGAATCCAAATAGAAACTTCAGAAATTAAGTTCTTGCATTCAGTAGCTGGTATGACAATTTTGGACAGAAAAAGAAATGGAGATATTATAAAAGACAAATATTTTTAATTTAACAAATATAATTGATAATATGTGAAATGACTGGTATGAATATATTCAAAGAATGCCTACATATAGAATTCCTCAGCTATTACAAAAGGTACAAACCAAAAGAACATAGAAGTGTTGGATGCCCATTTACTAGATGGGAAGATTCACTAAATCCCACTTGATGTGAAAACAGATCAAAAGACCTAATTTCATGATGTAGAAGAAGGCATAGAATCACCAAATAATTTGAGACAAATACAATTTGCATAAGCAGGCCTAGATGAATATTTAATAATTATACAAAATAGGCTGAGGTGTACAAACCGTCCCACACAATTTTCTATCTAATACCCTTATGCCACTGATGCACTAAACACTTTTCAACCATTTATAATGTTTGGTACTATTTTAAATATTTTGGAACCATTTTATAAACATTTAAATAAATATTTAAATATTTCTAAATTACGCGAATATTGTACATCGAGTTCTACAGGCACAGAAATGCTTCATGTAACATCTGCTAGGTGACTCTCACATCGCAGTTACCAACATTTGAAAATAATTCCAAACCATATTTAGTGTTAATGTACATAAAATTAGTTTATTAAATAATATGCATGTAAATTGTTTTCTTAGGTTAGGAAATGGGAAGTTAGTTTACGTCCTTTTTTTTTTGCATTTGGGTATAAATAATATGCATGTAAATTGTTTTGTTAGGTTAGGAAATGGGAAGTTATTTTACGTCCATTTTTTAGCATTTGGGAATTTATTCCCAAAGTTGGTAACGCCGACTTCAGAGCCATCTACTGGAAGGTACATTAACAATCACAGCAACTCGCGCATGCGCACTGCGATTCTGTAGAACTTGGAAGAGTTCATGTGTGACAGTTTCTCCACCTTATCCAAAAAAATGTTATAAGTACCTTTGCAAAACGTTTAAAATAATACGAAATGTTGGTAAAGATAGAAAAAAGTACATAGAGCAACAGTATTACAAGAATGTAGTATGGAAAATCATAGGTCGAAGTATTCTAAACTTGAGCCAAAAACTAAATCAACATGTAATTATCGTTCACATACTGCTACAATAATTTGTCCGTTTTTTAGTTTATTTCAATTTAAGTAAAAACACTTCTGGCATACAATCCTCAAAATCTATTTTCTTAATTGTAAACACAAATTTTAAAACTGTTCAAAATTAAAAATGTTCTCACCACCCATTGATGTCATGTTTAGCATTAACATTAATTCCTTTAAGTAATAATTCTTCCACACCCTCGATGTCTCCAATGCAAGAGGCTTCTCTTAAGGTTTCTTCCAAAGTCTTCGTACGTTCCATTCCTTTATTAATATCTCGTTAGAAGTTATCACTTAGGCAAACATCCAGTATGTTTACAACGAATTTGTTTATTTCTTAGTTCTTAGCTGTCATAGAGAACGAAGTTAGATAAACTGTTTATTTCAAGAAGCAGATGACCCAATCACTGCTGCCAACAGAAATTCAATTAAACGTTATAAATGGTAAATTATATACATTGAAACAAAAATAGTCATATCTTCATTTATTGTTATACAATGCGTTCAGTATCTATCTCAGAATGAGACCGTCGTACCCCGTAAAGATATGGAATCTCTTCAATTAAAATCCCATAAAAATTCGAGATCGAACTGGAGCCTCCAGGTGTATAATAATAAAATTTACGTTCAAAACAGATCCGACATGCATCTGTGATTAGTATTAGGGATCATAAACTTCGTTATCTAGAGCGATAATCCACTGTCAGGGGTCCTAATATGCAGTTTATTATCAAAAACGGCAAAAACATTTTCTAATAGGCAGAAATGCAGATATATCCGCAATACCGACATTAGATAACTGTTACAAATATATGAATTAGCAAATAAATTGACAGGCAAATTAAAATGGTTTTAACATATAAATAGAATGGAGATATCTCGTCTATCAAAACAGGCTTTACAATATATTCCAAGAGGTAGACGTTCCTTTGGACGCCCCATGACCAGATGGAAGGGTATGCTTTGAGTCGGCACAGGCTTATAGCCTAACCTAATCTGTGGCCTAACCTTGAAGTTGAAGAACAAGAAGGATCTATAGGGATCGTTGACCGCTGACCGTTAATGATCATAGAGAACATAATGGATTATCTCTGATAGAGAACGAGTTTCATGATTCAAGAGAAGTGTTATGTTCTATGGCTGTATACAGAATAGCCAAACGAAAAAATTGCTTTTTTAGCTACTGTTCTAGCTACTATTCATAGATCTATATAATTATATAAAATACTGATAGTTTTTATCTCCATAATAAATTTAAATTTGCTTTTGACATGATAATTAATTGCATATAATGTATGAATCAAAACACGAATTTTTCATGTAGCTGTTCCAATTACGAGATGTTGGTATCATTGATTTTCTTAAGCTTCTCTTTCATTTGTGGTTTCGTCGCCATTATTTTCATTTGAGTTATTAAGAGAGCAAGAGGAATTGTGCTTTTTAAACATAGTTAATAAACATATAAATTGTTCTTTTTGTTTCAAATTAAAGGCTTGAGGCAACATCATTTTATTATAGTTATAATTTTTTCAGTATAAAAATGGGTGAAGAAAATAAAGGTAAGCGTTTCTGATAAATTTTTTTTTTAGTTCGGAACCTTGGTAAAAGAAAATGGCTGCATTAGCTTGAAGTTTCTGAATTTATGTTCATCGATAAAATAGTAAGGTAATTTGCGTAGAACAGAACCACATTTCCTTACAGTTTAATTTGGTGAACTATTATTTTTTTATATAATTTTAAAGACTATAAAGCCAATTTAATTTACGTAAATTGTAACAAAAAAATTATCAGGGTTTAAAGGTTACGGCTCAACTTGCAGATTAGTTTTCACTATGCTACACCATGCAATATTCATATGACACTGTTGCTCTATTTACTTTTTTCCATTTATACTACCATTGGCTGAGGTCCATTAATTGGCGCACACAATTTTACACTTACATTCTTATGCCACTGATGCACTAAACACTTTTCAACCATGTATAATAACGTTTCGTACTATTTTAAACGTTTTGGAACCATTTAAGGAAAAAGTCCAGTATTTGGCAGACACAAATTCTTGTAAGTTCCCCAGAATCACAGTGCGCATACGCGAGTTCCGGGACATGTAGCTTCAGCTCTGCAGTTTGGCATTACCAATTTTGGGAATAAATTCCCAAATGCTAAAAAAAATGGATGTAAACTAACTTGCCATTTTCTAACCAAAGAAAATAATTTACATGCATATTATTTATTCCCAAATGCTAAAAAAAATGGACGTAAACCAACTTCCCATTTCCTAACCTAACAAAACAATTTACATGCATATTATTTAATAAACTATAAACTAATTTTACGTACACTAACACTAAATATGGTTTGAAATTATTTTCAAATGTTGGTTACTCTGATTTGAGAGCCACCTAGCGGATGTTACATGAAGCATTTCCACGTCTCTAGAACCCGATGCACAAATTTTGCGTAATTTATAAATATTTAAAAATCGTAAGAAATGTTTATAAAATTAAAATATATATATATACAGTCAATATGCCCATTTCACCAATTAATGTTTTAAAATGGTCAACAAGTTTCCACAGCCAAGCTGTCATTCTCATATTGACTCAATATCTGGTCTTGAGAATGACAGCTGGGCTGTGGAAACTTGTTGACCATTTTAAAACATTAATTGGTGAAATGGGCAGTATTGACTGTATATATATATTTTAATATTTTAGGATATGCTACACTTCGGGTCGCACGAAAATTTTTCTAAGTTCTATAGAATTGCAGTGCGCATGCGCTAGTGCTCCAATTATCCCAGGTAGATAAATGCAACCTCCAGCAGTTGGCGGTATATGTATGTGAAATCAGTATGACCAACATTGACACAAAATTCCCAGAACTTGTCTAAAAATGTATAATTTATTTTACGTAGCAACTCACATGTAAACAATGGCAAGGTCGATCCGAAAAGCTAACCACAACCTAAATCAATTACTAGTAACACAAATCAATTACTCTAACGTAGGTGAAATCCAGGGAACGTGGAATCACACTTTAAAAAGCAAGTTTGGGGGTTGTTGATTGTGGCAACGCTGGAACAACATAGGAAGTGGAGGGAAAATAACAAAGAGTAGGAAGTAAGCAATGTAACAGGGACCGTGTTTTACGCAAATATATAAATATGAAAAAACATTCAGTTTGCAATCATTGGAAGATGTGTTAAAATGTGTTTAAAAAGTGTTTGCAAAAGTTTTAAAAGTTGTTTAGTGCTATCAGTGGAATAAGATATTAAATTGAAAATTTTTTTGTGCGACCTGAAGTGTACATACAGCCATAGTTTATCACCAAGAAGATCACTTGTGTATTTAAATGTTTATCAATCATGTGTCCCAAAAATGTTTAAAATAGTACAAAAACGTCTTTACCAGATATTTAGTTGTCATCCACTGGCATTAAGAATGTAAGTGTATAATTGTGTCCAATTCGCCGAATAATGGAGCTCGGCCCCATTTTATCCAAGTTTTCTTCACTCTTTCCTCTTTCTTCTAATGGTAGAAATGAAGAAGGAAAAATTGTTTCCATTTTGCAATTTTTATTTGCCAGTGCAATCATGTATAGTTTTGTTCCTTGCATCTGTGACTCAACTGTATCTAGTGTTAGCAATGAAATGAAAATAACAACCTATTTCCTTTGCATTTTCATCAATTGAAGTAGCCTATATGCACCACTATTCTCAAAACTATTGAAAATTATGAATCGCGAGGGGAAAAGGTTTTTACAGTCCTTCACCATGCCGTAGCCAAGTGGTTAGGGCAAGAAGCCTTGGTACAGAGCTATGTGACTTAGGCTGGTTCGAGTCCCCATGGGGGAAGAAATTTTCTCGTGCAATTTCGGCCAGTATGGGATCGGTGCCCTCACGAATGGGAAATGTAAGACGTGCATGGAAGCTTCTTGTAGGCAAACCAGAGGGAAAATACACTATTGGTAGACCAAGAATGAGGTGGGAGAATAACATTAACAATGATTTGAGACAAGTAGATTATACATGGAATAATTTGAATAACATTGGCTCAGGATAGGGATGTATGGAGAGCTTATGTCCATGCTGGCATGAACCTACGGGTTTGATAGTGCCAGTGAGTTAGTTATGGGATCGGTGCCCCCAGCATCATGAGACAGCTACAATAAGTAGCAACTCCAGGTTGAGAAGACCAGCTATAACGGCTGGGGGACTCAACATGCTGATCACACGTCACCCCTACACTGGCTAGATGATTGTCTACCTCTGTGATTGACACTTCTGGATGTGAGGCTGGCTGGTAGGCCAAGGGCCTTTTAGGCCTGTTGCGCTTGGAATAAGTTTTTACAGTCCACAAAAAGTCTATATTATTTATTCTACTATTTTCACGTTCACAAACACCACCATTGGAATCACTTTTGCTCGTCAAACAGATTCTTTTAAACATTTTCTTAAAACTTTACAAGGGCTAGCTGCAGGTACCATGATTGAAAACAAACCTGTCTTTCAAATACTAACAATGTAAAAAAAAATTGGGATTTTATGTATAAAATTCTGAATCCTAATAGATTGTGAAGGGCATAGAACAGGCAAAAGAACATCAAGCTTTTGCCTGGATTTGGAGGGTCACATATAGGCCTATGCAATTGCAGGCTGGCTATGGACAAGCATAAGCGACAGGACTCAAAAGAAAGCTTTGGACTAAACTCATCAAACTATTATATAATAAATAAGTTTGGTCTGTATTATTTTACCTCATACTTATTAAGTAAAACCTCATAATGTTATTTCCTATTGTATTTTCAAATAAAATTATATGTCTTCATTTATGTTCTCTGTAAATAGATGTTTAATAGATTTTCAATCGTCATCATCAACCTAGAACATTTGCATGTTTTAAAATTAAGGGGGGGGGAGTTAGGACCATAGGGCAAGCTTGTAAAAAAAAGCAGATACAACTCACCAATTTCAGGTTACTCACCTGAAGTACTTTGATCTTCAAGTTTTCTTTAACTTCTAATAATTGTAAAATTACAATAGAAAGTAATATTATGGGATCCTTCTGATTGAAGACTGTTCTTTTAAAAGTCCATAAACATGTGATTTTAAAGTAATTTTGGTATTTTTTTTTGCAGATCGTGACCGAGATAAGGATAGGGATCGAGATAAAGACCGCAGGCGAAGGTCTCGATCTCGAGAACATAGAAAAAGGTCACGTTCGCGTAGCCGTGACAAAAGATCAAGATCACGCAGCAGAGAAAGGCGCAGAGAAAAGAGAAGTAGATCAGGGTATGTGTTGTTAATTTTTATTTGTATACATATACTAGAGACATTAAAAAAATTCAGTTATTGTCCAGAAACCATATCTTATATAAATGTTTTATAATTACAGTGGAAGGTTGGTTAACCAAATAAATTAGACAGTTGTGAATGGCAATAGTTTGCATAACCAGACATAAAAAAATTAAGTGCATAGAATAGATTGTAAAGGTTTCTATGCTGTTAAAAATACAGTGTACCATACTTAATACAATACCTATTAGATGAGATATTCTCTTCATTTTTCCCAATATGAAGGGTACAGTGAAGAAAAAATTGGGTGTCACTTTTTCCATGAAACTTAGAAAACATACTTTTAGTTGTACAACATACATACTTCCTTACCTCTATACCAAAATTTGGAGATAAATAAACCCATGATTAAACTGTTTTACATTTCTAAATGATAATGTTTTTATGGAGAATCTAATAACACGTAGTTTTATTTGATTTTCATATTTATTATATAATTCAGTGACAGCTGTTTCGGTACACTGTACCTTCTTCAGACATGTTAACGTTTTATTTTTATTTAATTAATAGATATGGATTTTCATCAAGTGAATACCAACCCAATTGATTAATCTAATAACACTTCAAACTCTATTTTGACAAAAAAAGTGACTTAACTGGTTCTTTTCCTGTACCCTTCCAATTACATACAGACAGGCTTGATACACCTTCATCAAAAAGCTTGAAGAGAACTAGAATCTTCCATAAACAATAAAACTGGAAGTTAAAGTTAAGCATTTATGGAGTAAAGTATATTTTAGAAACAAAACTGAAATTGAGGGATTTGTGGAAATAAACCAGGCAGTTCCATTTTAGTGCTTTTGAGAAAAAAAAAACTATTTTAAAAACTAATTATGCTTTCTTTAAAGTTCAAAATGGCCTGCAACATGGAATTTAGCACAAAAAAATTAATTGATTTGGTTATATTTGAAGAGAAAAAATACACACTCAGACTGGAGCTCGAACCCAGGACCTTTTGCACTCTAGGCAAATGTTCTACCTAGTGAGGTACCTGAACGAGCTCCAATCTTAATGCAAATTTTTCTCTTATATGCGTTGTTAATTCTTGCACACTAAGTGTTATGAAACCTTTGCTTCTATCTTGCAAATGGTGGCTTCTTTATTCAGAAGACATTTAATTGATTATTTTACATTACATTATAAAGCCTTCTTTCAATGTTTTTATTATTCATTTCATACATCTCAATGATGGATAAATTATATTTGATTAATTAGTTTGGTGTTTGTTCACTTGATGAAAATTCATGATTTAATTAAAATAATAAATAAAACTATTATAGTTTTATAGTCCACCGCTGTGGCCTCGAGATAGCATGCTGCCTTGTCATGCAGCGGGCCTGGGTTTGATCCCCGGTCGGGGCAGTTTTTCTGGGTGAGGTTTTTATCGGGGTTTTTCCTCACCTGTAAGACAAATGTCAGGAAAACTTTAAGGCCCAAACGGTCCCCAAAGTCATATGGCCATCATCATCATCCTTATCATTAATCATTATCATCATCATCCTTCACTGGTGTGGAAAGCAACGGGAAGCTACCACATCTATAATTCCCTAGTAAAGCTGCAAGCATAGTATAAAAATGCTATGATTGCAGTGAAGGACCTGCCTTCGGACAGAATTATTGATGGATGGATAGGATAGTTTTATATGATTTTCATATATACTTTTTTAACAATCTTTACAGCTGTTTCAGTACACTGTATCTTCATCAGATGAATAACACAACTAATGATAAAAGTATTTCTTTATGAGTATAATTAACATACATAGACAGAACAAGCAATGCAATATAAACAATAGTAGTTGAATAGTAAACAATAATGGAACATATGCAAAATAAAAAAATTCATAGAATTATCCTAAATTTAACAATAACAGAATGTATGCAAAATAAAAAAATCCATAGAATTATCCTAAATTTAACAGAGGTAAATCATTCAAATCCAATTTGCAGTTCAACAACTGAATTGCTACTTAAAGGAAGGACATCAGTCACTTTTTTTTTTAAATTGAGTTAATCTTGAATTTCCCATCTTGAATCACATCATTTATAATGGCTGGGAGACCCGGCATGCTGACCACATGTCACCCCTATACTGGCAGGATGATCATCTACCTCTGTGATTAATACATGTAGGCAGGCTGGTAAACCAAGGGCCTTCTAAGCCTGTCGCACCATGAAGTTTTTTATTTTATTTTTTTATAGAACAAGAAAAGAGCATCATGCTTTGCCTGGAATTGGAGTGTCACATATATGCATGCAAGAGCAGGCTGGCTAGCATGTCTGGCTATAGATTATTATACACAATAATAGGACTAAAAGTTTAAAAAAAAGCTTTAGACTAAACAGTCATTTAACTATTATATTCCTTCACTTTATGATGTACATCTGTAAATAGATGTTCATTATGTATGTTTAATATATTTTCAATCACCATCATGGCCTATGCTCTGGCTTAACCCATAGAACATTTGTATGTTTTAATTTCAGAGGAATTAGGACCATAGGGTCAATTTGTAAAAAAAAGCAGATGAAACTTGCCAATTTTAGGTTTCTCACCAGAAGTACATTGTTCAAGTCAACTTTTAATAATAATTAAATACTTTGTTATGTTTTTATTATTAATTTAACATTTCTCAATGAAAGATAAATTAAATTTGAAGAGAAAAATTTAAATACTTTGTTCTTTTGAAAATTTATAAACATTATGATTTTACAGCAATTTTGATATTTTTATTTTGCAGATCATGACCTAGTTAAGGATAGGGATCGAGATACATTTAAATAAAATGCTATGTACCTTCTTTGGCAATATGTTATTTATTTTAAATTAATTTTGTTTTTCTTAACAGGTCTCCAGGAAGAAAGGATAAAAGATCAAGACGAAGAAAACCTTCCTTATATTGGGATGTACCCCCTCCAGGATTTGAACACATTACTCCTTTACAGTACAAAGCAATGCAAGGTAATATTATTTCACATGTAAAATGTGTAGTCATAATAAATTGTGGATGCTATGATTGCAGTGAAAGATCTATCCTCAGGCAGAATTACTATAGAATACAATATATAATATATATTTTTTTTTTAGCTGCTGGACAAATTCCAGCAAATATTGTTGCTGATACTCCACAGGCTGCCGTCCCTGTAGTTGGTTCTACAATAACAAGACAAGCCCGACGATTGTACGTTGGCAACATCCCATTTGGAGTAACAGAGGTAATTTTTTAAAATCTAAACTAAAACTTAGCATAGTATCTTTTTCTGGACAATCTAGTATATTTTCTAATTAATAAAGCAAAGGATTTTTTGTGCTTCTTTAAAAAGTAAAAACCGAAAAATGAGTACCTTTTGTGCCCAATTTTTTCTCTCATTCCTTTCCTTTTTCAATCATTTGTATTATATCATTATAATAATTTTTTCTGTTATGTAATCTATAGTAGCCTTCTCTCCCCTCAGTGCTGAAAGTATCTATTCTAACATGTCTTGGCAGTTTAATTATCTTATCCTCTAAATCATCTGTTATAATAAGTATTATTTTATCTTATGTTACAGGAAGAGATGATGGAATTTTTTAATCAGCAAATGCATTTATCAGGCTTAGCTCAGGCTGCAGGAAATCCAGTATTAGCTTGTCAGATTAATTTGGATAAAAATTTTGCATTTTTAGAGGTAAGTGTTTAAACATACTTCCCAATATTAATTTAAATATACTGATGTGCATTTAATTTTTAATTTCAAATAATTTTATGTGCAAAAAATTTAGTATAGTTTTAAAGGCTTAATTTATACATTTTAGAGCCTTGGCTTGTTTGAGTCATTCAAATGTTTGTGACTCATTTAAACCGCACTCAGATTCTTATAAAATTATAGCATGATAATGATCCCTATCATGCTCCGTGAGTCACTTATCCTATTACCATGCATTCACAATTTTGTATGGCTATTGCTCAGTGAACTGAAAGAAGTCCTTTGTATCTGGTATGGTTTTAAGTGAATTCACGATTCATTTGATTTTTATGGTATTTGTGTATCTCAAAACTTACCTAGTGATCCCCAAACATTGAATAGATTTTCCTAATGGTACTTGCAACCCATCTTTTAGAGTATTGTTTTGAGATAGAATGTATGAAATGGAGAGTCTAATATAAATTTTAAGAAAGTTTTTAAAAGTACAGAATATGAAAATTTAAATTTGCATTTATTGCAGACTCTCTTCTTCATTGCTATGGGTCTGGAGACCACACACTGGTAAATGCTGATTCCTAGTAAATTTAAAAGACAATAATGTATTGGAATTATTTATAATATTTATTATTAGCTTAATTTTATTAATCTGTGTTTTAGTGGGTGTAGCTAAAAATGACAAGGCCAGTGAGGGCAAAGAAGAATCCTAGTAGTTTCTTTAGGTTAAACATGCTCAAGTTAAACTTTTAAGGAAAAAATAACTATGAGATTTAATTTAATCTTTTGCTCAAGTTATATTGGTACCTAATATGGAATTACAAAATTCCCAATCATAGCCACATTTAATTAATGTTTGATAGGAAATAACATTAAAAATCAAGTGAATTGTGAATTCTTCTTACCTCATACAACTATGTTTTTAACACAACTGCAGTATCGGGAAACCATCATCCCCATCCTCGACTTTATTATATGAAGGAAATAATATAAATATGTGGTAATATTATCAAGAGGCCACCATCTCTATTTTCAACTAGAATTCTAGTTGAGGTTGGAGATTATGTTCTCAAAACATGTCTATATGAGAAAATACTGTAAACTGAGAAGTGAAGTAATATTTTTGGTGTTTTTGTTGTTCATTTCATACATCTCAAAGATGGATAAATCATTTTGAAGAGACAAAATTATATGCTCAGACTGGGGCTTGAATCCAGGACCTTTGGCTTTCTAGGCCAATACTCTACCGACTAAGCAAGTTCCAATCTAAATGCAAATTTTTCTCTTTTATATGCTATTAATTCCCCTGCATCAAATGCTATGAAACCTTTATTTCTATCTTGCAGATGACGACTTCTTTATTAAGAAGACTTTATTTGAGAATTTTACATGGCATTATAAATCCGATATGACTTCTTTCAATGTTTTTATTATTAATTTCATACATCTCAATGATGGATAAATCATATTTGAGCATATAATTTTTCTCTTCAAATATGATTTATCCATCATTGAGATGTATGAAATGAATAATAAAAACATCAAAAGAAACTGCACTGGCTTTATAATGTTATGTAAAATTCCCAAATAAATGTCTTCTTAATAAAGAAGCCGTCATTTGCAAAATAGAAGCAAATGTTTCATAGAATTTGATGCATGGGAATTAACAGTGTATATAAGGGAAAAATTTGCATTTAGATTGGAACTTGCTCAGGTAGCTCAGCCAGTAGAGTATTGGCCTAGAAAGCCCCAGTCTGAGTATACATTTTTTTTCTTCAAAAATGGTATTTCTGGTTCAAACTCTTTAACTCCATTTACTTATACCTATACATTTCTTCTTCCACTTCTCTATTGTTGTAAGAAATGATGTCATAATGTATGAGGTCATAAATGTGATCATGCTAATGCCATATGTAGGTGGTTTGAATCAGATAGCAGTAATTTTCTCTCTCTGTAAATATTGAGAATTAGTCTGTTTCTCTATTGTTAAAAAAATTGATTAAACCAAAGAAGTAATATACAATGTGTCTCAAATTGATGTATAGACTCTTTGAAATATTATTTTTCAGCAATGAAATGAGACACAAATACAATTTTTGTTGTGTATAATGCAGAAGGCACTGGAAACGCATAGCAACAGGTTCATCGTTCATGTGTTCATAAGCAAACTTGACGGTGAAATTATCATTTGACGAACATAAGTGGTTACTGAAGTGTTCTTAGAAAGTGGAGATGTTGTTCAAGTTCAATAATGCTGTAGGGTTGGATTTGGTACACCACCACCAAGAGTACCAATAACAAGAATCCAAGACAAATTTTAAGTCGATGGAACGGTGCAAGATGTGTTGAAAGCTCGATGCGATAGAGAATTTCCACTGATAACAAGAGTGCTGATAAAGTCATGCAGATTTTTCACCATCCCTAAAGAAGTCATTGAGGCAATGTACTCATGAGATTGGTATCAAGAAATCCAGTGTTCATTGAATTTTGTGAGCTCGAAAATAGAAGCCGTACATTCTGAGACTTGTCCACACACTTAATGAGGACGACTCAGATAAGCGATTGTAATTTTTTGAGTGGTTCCTGCACAAGTGTGACGAAAGTGCAGATTTTCAAGACTCAATTGTTTGGTCAGATGAAGCCACATTTAAACTTAATGTCACAATTAATTGGCATAATTGTGGGTACTGATCTAACGAAAAACCAAACATTGTTGAAGAAAAGGCCCTCAATCTTCCAGGAGTAGCAGGTTCAAGTAATCAGCATAATTGTGTGTGCTGGTCTAATGAAAACACAAACATTGTTGTTAAAAAAGTCATCAGTCTTCAAGGAGTAGCGGTATCTGGTCTGTCTTCCAGAGGATTAATTGGGCCATACTTCTTCGGAGAGACTGTCACAGGTCAGACAATCTGACCTGAAAATCTTGGAAGCCAATACTCCATGTCTTAGGGTTGTATCTATGAACGCATTAGACCGTAAAAGTCATTCTCAGCTTATACTCTGCTGAGAAAGTTGCATTCCGAAGACGTTTTTGCATACTCAAAAATCTGTTCATGTGTTAATAATTGTCAAAATTCCTAAGCTACTTGGCTAGGTGACTTTGCAGAGAACGAATTGTGAGCAACCGATGGTAACCGATGCACTTTGAAACCTTGCAGCCTACCTTGCTGCTTTATCCAAGATGTCGGACCTTGAAGAAGACTTCGATCATGTTTTTGGTATACGCGGAGAAGAGGAATTTGATGGAGTCTACCAAAGAATTCAACTGGAAGAACAGGAGAATCGGCGTAATATTGCACGACACAGACGTCGTCGTATACGATTTTATTTATGGAACACAAGCGTAAATGCATTCCTCTAGCAGACGAAAATAGCGGAAGTGGTTTTATCGCTGAGAATTCTGGGTAATTTCTTGCCAATATTACGAAAAAACTACTTTCATGCATGACCAGTCAGCGACTCGATAATTCGAACTTTGCACATTCTCACGGAAAACTCAGCTCACCATGTATTTGCATGCAGCTCTTAATGATTTTGAGAATTTATATGAGGTTTACTTTCAACAAGGCAGGATCCCACATCATTTTCATACAACGTGAGAAATTTTCTCTATTCCACATTCAGTCGGAGATGGATAGGACAAAAAGGAAGTGCTACTGAGTTCCTGCCTCGATCTCCCAATTTAACCCCTCTAGACTTATACCTTTGGGGAACTTCAAAGAACATGGAGTATGCCACAAAATCACAAACACTGGTGGAACTGAGAAATCAGATTGAACTTGTCATCAATTATATTCCATTAGCAACAATCCAGATGGTATGTTCCTCTGTTAAACGTTGTTGTTGGGAATATACTATGCAGAAGGTGGACAGTTTAAACATGTATGGGCTTAAGGAAGTGTAAGGAATACAGCACAACAAAAATTGTATTTCTGCTGCATTTCATTATATGAGAAATAACATTTCAAAGAGTGTATACATCAATTTGAGACACTGTATGTATATTTAATTTTAGGAAGTTATATTTTGAGGTTATTTTAATTATAGTATTTTTGGTCTGGACATCTTACCTCAATATTAATGTTGATTTGTTCTTGGACATGTTTCAAAACAATTCTGTTTTATCGTCAGCTTTTCCAGACTGGTTTTATTTATGTTGCACCACCTGGATGTCGATGTCAGCTCCATCCTGTGGTTGGCCAAAGAACCTCCAAACAAGGTCACACTCCATCGGAATATCAAAATTCATAACTCTGTTTCTGTTCTTCTGAATATAAATTTTTTCCCAAATAGTCAGCTCTTTTGTATTTTCTAACTGTTTTAATAATTTAGTGTCTGAATTTATATTATATGTTTGGTCTGAAAAACATAATATAAATTCAGACACTAAATTATTAAAACAGTTAGAAAATACAAAAGAGCTGACTATTTGGGAAAAAATTTATATTCAGAAGAACAGAAACAGAGTTATGAATTTTGATATTCCGATGGAGGGTGACCTTGTTTGGAGGTTCTTTGGCCAACCACAGGATGGAGCTGACATCGACATCCAGGTGGTGCAACATAATGCAACATAAATAAAACCAGTCTGGGAAAGCTGACGATAAAACAGAATTGTTTTGAAACATGTCCAAGAACAAATCAACATTAATATTGAGGTAAGATGTCCAGACCAAAAATAATATAACTGTATGTATATATTTTCATTTATTTTACATTGATATGTTTCTCTTTGCTGTTTAAACCATTCATTATATTTGCTCTTTGTATTTCTTCTTTGCAGTTTCGTTCAATAGATGAAACAACACAAGCAATGGCCTTTGATGGTATAAATTTTAAAGGTCAAAGTTTGAAGATCAGGCGGCCTCATGACTACCAACCCATGCCAGGAATGTCGGAAAACCCATCAGTAAATGTTCCTGGTATGCCAAAATAAGAGTTTTTAATTAGTTTATTTTAAAGTTCAGTTTAAGCACTTTAAAAAATATTAAATATTTTAAATATAAATTTAAGAAAATAGAATTGTCATGAATCAAAGAAATCATCTGTATATCAGAAGTACAGTCTTAGATATAGAAACTTGGATTAATTTCCTGTATAATAATATTTTTTTAAATTGTAAGCCGGCTTCATTTTTGTTTTATTTTGATACAGTAGAATAAATGTACTTACCAATAAAATACATGGTCTTTATAGGAAGCCAGATATAATAACAGTTAAGTCTCGTAGACTGCTATGGGCAGGACATGTGGCAAGAATAGGGAATGAAAGACGTGCATGGAAGCTTCTTGTAGGAAAATTAGAGGGAAAATGCCCAGTTGGTAGACCAGATAGGGTGGGAGAATAACATTAACCAAGATTTGAGGGAAGTAGATTATACATGGAATAATTTGAATAACATTAGCTCAGGATAGGGATGTATGGAGAGCTATCTGCAGCCATGAACCTATGGGTTCGATGGTGCCAGTGAGGTAGAGTAAATGTTATATGTTTAACACTTTGAGTCCTGCAGGGGCACGCCATAGCGTAGTGGTTAAGGCACTGAGCTACAAGCTGGAGGGTCGAAGGTTTAAGTCCCGTTGGGGTCAGGATTTTTAAACTGACCCAAACCCTCTGGCGGCACTATGGCCCTGGGGTCGACTCAGCCTCTAACGGAAATGAGTACCAGATGCTTGTTCTGGGGGTAAAGGCAGCCGTCACGCAGGGCTGACAACCCGGCTGACATAAAGTGCCGATTGTCTAGAAAAAGTGAGAGCCTTAACCTCCTACTACCCCAAGGGTCTCCGGGCCTGTTGTGGGATCACTTTACTTTACTTTTTTTTAGTGGTACTAGCACCACAGCATTTAAATGACACTGAAGCCGGAGAAAATTAAATCCCTCGGCATGCCTGTGCTGGTGTATTTACAGGGGTGCATTCTGGTTCAGAAAAACACCCTTGTACATCTGCCGGCACAGGCATGCCGAGGGATTTAATTTTCTCTGGCTTCAGTGTCGTGTAAATGCCATGGTACTAGTACCACCGCCGGACTCAAAGTGTTAAGCCAGATGTAATAAGAACAGTTAAGTCTCATAGACTGTGATGGGCAGGACATGTGGCACGAATGGGAAATGAAATAAGTCATTGGAAGCTTCTTGTAGGAAAACCAGAGGGAAAATGCCCAGTTGGTAGATCAAGAATGAGGTGGGAGAATAGCATTAACCAAGATTTGAGGGAAGTAGATTATATATGGAATAACATTAGCTCAGGATAGGGATTTATGGAGAGTTTATTTCTGCATGGCCAAGACCTATGGGTTCGATAGTGGCAATGAGTTAAGTTGGTTAAAGTAAATGTTATATGTTTATTTGATATTTAAATGCTATTTGAAAATTCAAACTTTGCTTAAATATTTATAGAATTATATACATATATCCTAAACTTACATTTATATTGTGCTGTCTTAGATACGGAATTTGACCACCCATCAAAAGCTAAATCCCTCTTCTAGTTTCATGGATTCGTAAATGCAAGTGGCAGATATGGTATGGAGGAAATGTTTTCCACATGTTTGCTTCGGCCTATATTCAGTCATGTTCTTGTGTTTCTGAGCACCTGTCAAGATTTATTGTATTTGGTTGCATAATTTGTGCACTTTCAACTAACTTTGGCTACTAAAAATATTGGGGAGCGTACAATATACGGATTTTAAAAATTAGAGGTGCTGTTCTTAGTTATCTCAATTACTAATAATTAATGTTGGGAAGTAAACATTATGAGGTAATAATCATTTAACATTTGTCGGAGAATTTTTTTTGAAAAACTTGTCTCATAAATTTCATGCTTTTCACGAGACCCTGGTTTCAGACAACATCTTATCCCTCATCAGTCACAACTCCGACTGATGAAATTCTTTGGCTGTCAACTTCTCTATTACCAACATCTTCTGTGCTGCCAACTATGGTTGAATTTATAAACTTAGAAATTAAATTTTGCTTCTTGGGAATATCAAAATTCATCTATATTTATTTTTCTGAATACATTTAAATGAAGATATGGAAAGAAACCATCTCCTCCGTTGTCCAGCTTTTGTAGAAGATACCAGCCTTTCTGCTAAATATTGGAGTGCAAGAGAGTGAATGATTTCATTATCAAGTGCTCGTCATTAGATATCAACCAACCATTTTTCTGAATATATATCTTTTCCCAAACCGTCAATTCTGAAGGTTTATCCAATTGTTTCTCTTGCAATTTTATGATGTTCTAGTAGACTATGTGCAGTAAATTGCAGATTTTTCAATTTCAATTTTCAGATTTTTCAATTTAAACCTCAGGAGGTTATTTTGACCAATGAATGAAAATGGATGGTGGCAAATAAAACACAATTATGGATTGTATTCCTTATTCACAGACTCTGGCATTAAATTTATAAAGATATCTAGATTACATTGGGTTGGCAATATTATCAGAGACAGAGAACAATCCTGTTAAAAAAGTAGCATACTTAACAACTTGAAGGAAGTAAAAGAATAGGCAGACCAAACCTGAGATTGATTAGATGGAATAGGTGATCTTAAAAAGCTTGGTATTAGAGAATGGAGAAGGAAGACATTGGGCAAGGATAAATGGAAGAAGATATTATCATTGGACAGGGATCAAAATAGGCTTTAGTGCCATCCATGATGATATTTAGGATACATCAATATGATTCTATTATTTAAGCAAAAATTTGAATTACTAAGAAATAAAATATAGAATTTTATTCTACTGTATCAAAAATAGAATAAATGTGTTGGTAACTTTGCGAGCTATAGAGGAAATTAAAATTATAATTTATTTAATAATCATTAAATAAATCAGATTTTATACCTCACTTCATGTAACTAATTCAGTGGCACTATCAAACCTGTAAGTTCATAGCCACATGGTCATAAGCTCTCCTTACATGTCCATTCTGAGCCAGTGTTTTCCAATCATCACCTGTATAATTTACCTCCTTGAAACCATACACCTCATGCTTGCCCTACCTACTGGATGCTTTCCCCTCTTGCTTTTCCCTACAAGGAATTTCTTTGCTTCTCTTTTATTCTCCACTTGAGCCATATATCCTGCCCATTGTAATTAACCAGACTTTGTTTTTATTACATCTGGTTTCCTATAAAGATTGTGTAGCTCATTGTTGTGTAGTCTTCTCCATTCACCTGTCTGTCTCTCTTTGGTTCAAACATTTTCCTAAGGACTTTATTCTCAGATATTCATATTTCTTCTCCTCCCTTAAAGTAAGAGGCCATGTTTTGCAGCCATATAATGTAACTGGGAAAATAAGTTTTGTAAGTTTTCAGTTTTATGTTTTTCAGAGAAGGTGGGAAGATAAAAGACCCAGTATTACATAACAGCATGCATTTCCAGATTTGAGCCTATGTTTAATTTGTGTATCTCATTCCTGTTTGTAATTAATGGGCCACACACAGAAATACATTATTTAATGGAAATGGGCAACTAAAGACAAATGAGGGAAATTTTGAGGAAGTGGCTGAATTCAAATACCTAGGAATAATAATTAGTAATTACAAATAGGAATGAGATGCACAAAGAAATTAAACATATGCTCATTTCTGGAAATGCATGCTATTATGCATTACAGGGACTCTTGTCCTCCCAATACCTTTCAAAAAAGTTAAACTGAAAATATATAAAAACTCTTGTTCTACCAGTTATATGAATGCAAAACATGGACTCTTACTTTAAGGGAGGAAAGGAGCTTATGAGTATTTGAGAATGAAGTTCTTAGGAAAATGGTTAGAGCAGAGAGAGATGGACAGGTGAATGGAGAACATTGCATAACAGTGAGGTACATGATCTTAATAGGAAGTTAGATATAAGAATAGTTAAGTCTTGTAGACTGCAATGGACAGGACATGTGGCACAAATGGGGAAATGAAAGAGGTGCATGGAAGCTTCTTGTGGGAAAACCAGAGGGAAAATGTTCAGTTGGTAGACCAAGAATGAGGTAGGAGAAGAGTAACATTAACCATGATTTGAGGGAAGTATATTATACAGGGGATGATTGAAAAACATTAGCTCAGGATAGGGATGTATGGAAAGCTTATGTCTGTGTGGCCATGAACTTACCAGTTCTATGGTGACAGTGAGTTAGTTTGGTATTTAAATTTAGCCACTTCTTCAAAATTTATTTTTCATGAACTGTCCCATTTCCATTATACAGCAAACTCACGATTATCCATGTTAATTGGGACTAAGATATGCACGGATAATCCAATTAAGTTATTCAGTGCCGTGGAAAGTGATCAGAAATGTATTTACCCACTTTAATACTACTTAAATGCAACAAATATGCATAAAATATTATATTAAATGTATTTAGGTGTGAGTCATAATTATTTTATTTTACTCGTAAATATAAAAAAATAGTGGGACTATTTCCTGTCGGACCACTCTGTTACGACAGTTATTCAAAATAGTCGCTGTAACCAGCGACAACTACACTAGTAACCACCGATATCCATACTAGTAACCACCAATGACCACATTACTAACCAGCGATAAACTCACAGCCACAGCATATCCGTGGTTTCAATAGCAACAAACTTTCAGTGACACACACAACAAAAATTTCCAAAATTGTTTGTATTTTCAGAATGTTGGTTAGTACCGTAAACGCGTCAGGGGAGGGGGTTGTGAGTGAAGGTTACTCTATTGTGCTAGTTTGTAAGTGCAGTTCACAGTAACATGTTTTTAAAAATAAAGAATTTTTTCATACCAATTACAAAAGGCAGTATTTAAAAAAAAATACAGTAAAAAGAGCCGGATGATATGCACATGGATAATTGGGAGTTTGCTGTACAATGAATTTCTATGTCTGACCATATGTTTTATTGGGCCTCATCTCATATTTTGTATAATATTTGGGACAGGTTTTAAAGAGCTGTTCCCTTAATTTTCAACTGTTTTATAAAATTAAGGAGCAACTCTTCAAAATTGGCCCTGAATATTATACAAAATATGTGGTGAAGTGTGACACTTGATTCATTTAATGATTGTTAAAAAAATAAAAATTTATTTATTTACCTATAACTTACAATTGAAGAAATAGGCTGACTATACTCCTAAAGTATAAAATAGATACTAAATGATTTAGAAGATCAATGGTGAAGATGAAATTATCTATCACTTTCATTCATTAAAATGTGGAGGTAAAATTTCAGTGATACTTGCCAATTTATTCTTTCTACGTCTTTGGGAAGTGCTGGATCTCAAGTGTTAAGTAAGATTTATTTCTAATATAAAAGTTACTAGATCATCCTATCTGCTGTAACTGTGCGGTTTAAAGCATGACCCATTGATGCGGAGCTATGGGATTTGCGCTGTTTCCAATCCCAATGAGGAAAGGTTTTTTCTCATGGAATTTCAACCAGTATGGGACTGGTGCCCAGCCAGCATTGTGAGGTATTTGAATTACTTTAAAAACTAGGGGCTCAAGGTTGTGAAAAACTAGCCTAAACGTGTAAGGAATCCTACATGCCAACAACATGTCACCCCTATTCTGGCTGGATAATCGTCCACCACTGTAAATTACTCATATGGGTATGAGGTTAGCAGCCATCCAGTAGTCGAAGGTTTTCTAGACCTGTTATGTCAGGGAGAAGTTCATCTTATCAGTAATTATTAGGAAGAATTTGAACATTTTCTCCATTTTTAAAAGAAATATTTCTGCATGTGCTGGGATTTTTCTCTTTGAAAAATAATCTAGACAGTTATCTGAGTATTAAATTAATATTAAGAAGCTAAAGTTGTTACTATGATTGAAATAAGTAAATTAATGTACACAACTAAATTATTGTAATCAAATGGTAAAGAGAAAAATTTATGCCTGAACTGGGAATCGAACCCCGAACCTTCAGCTTTCCGTGCTGATGCTCTATCCATTTAGCTAATTAGTTATCTCAGTGTACAAATATACATATTAACAGCATAGTTATGAAAATAACATAATCTATGTAGAGTTTTGTTTATGCAGGATCAGTTTGGATATTTTATCATAAATTTTGCAAACTTTTTCCTTAAAATGGGATCTTAGATTCTTCTAATTTAAAATCAATGTTGGGAAGTAGACATTGAGGTAGTATTTATTTAAAATATGATCAGAGTAATATTTAAAATTTTTCTCTTCAAATATAATTTATTCTAAAACACTGTTTAGAAAATGAATACGTCCAAAGCTTTATTATTTTATAGTTATCTTGAATATGTAAAAATGGTTTTAAAGTAATAAATAATCTCAGATTTTTATATAAAATATGGTCAGAGAAATATTTAAAAACCTCACCTCACAAATCTCATGGTTTTCCACAATTTCAGTTTTAACGAATTCCGTTTTAAGCGGAATTCCGTTCATCCTCAATCAAATCTCCGACTGTTGAAATCCTCTTGACATCAACATCTTCTGAACTGCCATCTGTGGTCGAGTTTATAAACTTCAAGATTAGATATTTTTCATTAGGAATATAAAACAAAATTCATCGATCTATCCTTATTCTTCGTAATGTATATCTTCTCCCAAACTGTCAAACTATTAAAACAATTGGAAAAGCCTTTGGAATTGGCAGTTTGGGAGAAGATATACATTTAGAAGCATAAGGATAGATTGGTGAATTTTGATATTCCTAATGAACAAAAACTAATCTCAAAGTTTATAAACTCGACCAAAGATGGCAGCTCGAAAGATGTTGATGGCAGAAAAATTTCATCGGTCAGAGATTTGACTGAGGATGGACAGGTCTCTGTTTTAAACCGGCATCGTGGAAAAACACGAGATTTGTGAGGTGAGATTTTTAAATATTACTCTGACAATATTTTATATAAAAATCTTAGATTATTTATTACTTTAAAAACATTTTTACATATTCAAGATAACTATAAAATAATAAAGCTTTGGACATATTCATTTTCTAAAGAGTGTCTTAGAATAAATTATATTTGAAGAGAAAAATTTTCGCCCAGACTGAGACTCGGACCCAGGACCTTTGGCTTTCTGGGCCAATGCTCTACCAATTGAGCTACTGGGGCGAGTTCCAATCTAGATGCAAATTTTTCTCTTATGCATTGTAATTCCCATGCACCAAATGCTGTGAAGCATTTGCTTCTATCAAGTTTTTTTTGAATCTGTAATCATCTTAAAATTAATTTAAATTCAATGGCGCAACATGCCTAGAAGGCCCTTAGCTTACCATCCGGCTGCTGACCTCACATCCACGTGTGTCAATCACAGAGGTAGATGATCATCAATCCAGTGTAGGGTTGACATGTGGTCAGTGTGATGAGTCCCCAGCCGTTATAGCTGGTTTTCTCAACCTGGAACCGCTACTTATTGTAGTTACCCAAATGTCTCACATTGCTTGGTGAGCACTGGTCTCATACTGACCAAATTCCCATGAGAAAAATTTCTTCCCCCATGGGGACTCAACCAGCGCAAGTCCCATAGTTCTGCACCAAGGCTTCCTGCCTTAACCACTTGGCTACGGTAATCATCTTACCTCAATTTAATGTTGATTTGTTTCTAACTTTGCAAATGGCGGGTTCTTAGGTAAAAAGACATTTGTTGGGAATTTAAACACTACTTTATAAAGCCAGTAGGGCTTCTATTGATGTTTTTATTATTCATTTAACACTTCTCACTGAAGGATAAATTATATTTGAAGAGAAAAATTATCACCCAGACTGAGACTCAAACCCAGGACCTTTGGCTTTCCGGTCCAGTGCTCTAGCAATTGAGCTACCGGGGCAATTTCCAATCTAGATGCAAATTTTTCTCTTATATACATTGCACTTCCCGTGCACCAAATGCTAGGCTTCATAGCATTTGGTGCATGGGAAGTACAATGTATATAAGAGAAAAATTTGCATCTATATCCTGTTTGCTCTTAAAGTGATCCTCGTCAAATCAAAACCACTGCTCACTTTTCATTTGTTATAGACAACGACGTACATTGTACAAGCAATAAGTATGCGAAAAACTAGTTCCCTTCATTAAATTAAAAACATGTCCTCTGAATGTACTTGTTATTCTTTGTGAATGATTTTTTTTTTCAAATGCCCCAGGTTTTGTCTTTGGACATTACTGGTTTCTCTCCTGGCATGGCATACTTGTAACCCACTTCTGAGGTTGGGGCGCCTGAAAGGCAGGGTTACATTGCTCTGATGATATGATGGGTGATGATGATAATGGTGCGCCAGGAGAGTCCCTAATCCTAAGCTTAACCTAAGATGAATATGAATGATGATGATTTCGGGGACCGTTTGGGCCTTAAAGTTTTCCTGACATTTGTCTTACAGGTGAGGAAAAACCCCGATAAAAACCTCACCCAGAAAAACTGTCCCGACCGGGGATCGAACCCGGGCCCGCTGCGTGACAAGGCAGCACACTACCTCGAGACCACAGCAGTGGACAAATGAAAAATAATAATATACAAATATTCTAAAATATACCTAATCAGTAATTACAAGTTAAAATAGTTTATTTAGCCTACTTATTGGGATGCATTTGAGTCATGCTTCAGTCTATTCTCATGGAACAAAATGACTGAAAGTATTGAGTCTTCTGTTGCTGTGTTATCTCTCTGTCAAAAGTGACAGTAATTGTGGCGCAAATGGCAGAAGGATATTGCTTCTACAATGTACGTCGGTATCCATAACCAATGGAAAGCGAACAGGTCATGTGGTTTTGTTTTGACAAGAATCACTTTAAGAGCAGACAGGGTATAGATTGGAACTCATCCCGGTAGCTCAGTTGGTAAAGTATTGGCTCAGAAAGTCAAAGGTCCTGGGTTCGAGTCTCGGTCTGGTGAAACTTTTTCTCTTCAAATATAATTTATCCTTCAGTGAGAAGTGTTATATCCATAATAAAAACATCAATAGAAGCCCTACTGGCTTTATAAAGTAGTGTTTAAATTCCAATAAATGTCTTCTTGACTAAGATGTCGCCATTTGCAAAGATAGAAGCAAAGGCTTCATAGCATTTGGTGCACGGGAATTACAACACATATAAGAGAAAAATTTGTGTCTAGATTGGAACTCACCGTAGTAGCTCAATTGGTAGAGCATTGGCCCAGAAAGCCGAAGGTCCTGGGTTCGAGTCTCAGTCTGGGTGAAAATTTTTCTCTTCAAATATAATTTATCCTTAAGTGAGAAGTGTTAAATTTATAATAAAATCATCAATGTTTTGGAAGTTTTTATTATTAATTTCATACATCTCAATGATGGATAAATTATATTTGAAGAGAAAAAATTAAACATTCAGACTGGGGCTTGAACCCAGGATCTTTCACACTCTAGGCAAATGCTCTACCAAGTGAGATATCTGAGCGAGCTCCAATCTAAATGCAAAATTTTCTCTTACATACACTGTTAATTCCCATGCACTAAATGCTATGAAAGCTTGGCTTCTATCTTGTAAATGGTAGCTTCTTTATTAAGAAGACATTTAATTGGGAAGTTTACATTACATTACATTATAAAGCCAGTTTGGCTTCTTTCGATGTTATTATTTATTCATTTCATACATTTCAGTGATGAATAAATTATATTTAAAGAGAAAAATTATATGCTCAAACCTGGGACTCTTTACACTCTAGGACAAATGATCAATCTAGGCGAATTCCATCTAAACACAAATTTCTATCTGATGCTGTTAATACTGGCTTTATAATGTAATGTAAAATTTCCGATTAAATGTCTTCTTAATAAAGAAGCCACCATTTGCAAGCTAGAAACAAAGGTTTTATGGCATTTGGTGCATGGGAATTAACAGCGTAAATGAAAATTTGCATTTAGATTGGAGCTTGCCCAGATAGCTCACTCGGTAGAGCATTCACCTAGAATGCGAAAGGTCCTGTGTTCGAACCCCAGTCTGAGCATATAATTTTTCTCTTCAAATATAGTTTTAGAAATTAATGAGTCATTTTTTATATCTTACCTCATATTTTGTGTTAATTTAAACACGGGAACTAGTTTTCAAGAGAACAATCTCTCTCATTTTCAACCGACATTATGACTACCGGATTTTCGTTGGAAATGATAGAGATCCTTCTCTTGAAAATTAGTTCCCATGTTTAAAGAAACATAAAATATGAGGTAAGATGTAAAAAATGACATTAATTTACGAATTATGAACCTCATAATGTTATTTCCCATATTTAACTATGAATAGTTTTAGAATTTGATAAAGTAAAAGTGATCCCACACAGGCCCGGAGGCCCTTGGGTAGTAGGAGGTTAAGGCTCCCACCTTTTCTAGACAATCGGCACTTTATGTCAGCCCTGCATGACGCCCACCTTTACCCCAGAACAAGCATCTGGTACTCATTTCCCTTAGAGGTTGAGTCGACCCCAGGGCCATAGTGCCGCCAGAGGGTTTGGGTCAGTTTAAAAATACTGATCCCAACGGGACTTGAACCCTCGACCCTCTGGCTTGTAGCTCAGTGCCTTAACCACTATGCTACGGCGTGCCCACAATGATAAATATGATAAAATAATAAATTTTCTTAGGTCTATTTTAAACAAGTTCTAGATTTATCATGACCCTAAATCTTTTTTTTTTCTTTTTAAGATAATAAAATCTTTAAAGATGCAGAAATTTTCTAAACAGCATTTTAAAATAGTGACATAATAAAAGTCACAAAATATACCATTTTTATTTATTTTCTCTTTGCTTGATCCAAACTATTATATGGATGACAACTTTTTCTAATGTTTAATAAAGATACGATCTTCATTGAGTCTTTGAAGTTTGGTTTAATTCCAATGAAATCATTTTTGACATGTGTGGAATTACGGGTTTGTTATTTAATGCCAGTCTTACAGAATTGATTGAATGATAAAGATACAAAGTTAAGTTATGTAGGTAGGAAATAACACTATGAGATTTATTTTAATTAATTTTGAGTTGTTTTTTTGACTCACTTAATTTTTTAGACTTCCATGCAGACCCAGGTTTCGTCACTGCATTTGTGACATTCTCGATGCAACACTACGATCACAACTGTTGTGGTGTTGTATGATCACAACTGATTGTGGTGTTGCATCAAGAATGTTACAAATGCATT
This sequence comes from Diploptera punctata, assembly GCA_030220185.1. Taxonomy (NCBI): domain Eukaryota; kingdom Metazoa; phylum Arthropoda; class Insecta; order Blattodea; family Blaberidae; genus Diploptera; species Diploptera punctata. The sequence goes on along the minus strand of JASPKZ010008113.1, from coordinate 16,044 downwards.
GACGATACCTGGGTCAGCATGGAACTCAAGAAATATATGAGGCGAGTCAAAAAAGAACTAAAAACATTAATTATAATAAAGATACATTTTAAGCACTTCAATTGCAGAAGGATTATAACAATGAATTTAATTGAGTCATTGACATTTTACCTCACATATTATTAGAATTCTTGAGAGCATGTTTCAGTATTCTGGATACTATCATCAGCTCTTTCTGGCTGTAGAATTATCAATTGGTTACTTCCATTGAAATATTAATTATAATGATATTCTATTTATTTATATTTTAAAATTTAATTTACAAGCTACTTTTTCTTGCTTATTGTTGCCCATATTACATGAATATTTTTTGTCATGGTTTAAAACTTCTAGGGTTCTGAGCACAGACTGGTTTGCGCAATTCAATCGTAAACAGCAGGGAGATGGAGATTTTTCTATATACATATTAGTATGGTTATTCATTTTTGCTTTCTACTACTTCTGTAGTGAAAACATATCTTGAATTTTTGTTGATCCTGTTATCTTACCTTCATGTATTACAAATATTATAGTTTTTAAAAAATATTTTGGCTACAGAGAGGAATGTATGTATGTGTGTGTATGTATATATATATACACACATTATATGCTGATGGTCAAGGATTCGTGTCCCGATGAGGTCATGATTTTTATAGCCTATACCTTATGATGGCACCGTGACTCTGAGGAGCCATCATGCAGAGCTAACAATCCAGCTATCTAAAGCTGATTGTCTTGATTTGTGGGATGCTTAATCTTCTACCACTCTCCCTTAAGCTCTGGAGTGGGACCAGTTTATATAATATATATATTCAAGTAAATATGGCGACAAAATGAAGTTTTTTATTGTTTAGTTTGTGCAATATTTTTTTTTTTTGCATTGTTCATTTTATAGACGGTCCTTTGCCACTAAGCGGTTGTCTTGTTTATTGCTTAGCAGGCGTGATCAGCACGGTAGTCCCAGACTCGCCGCATAAGATCTTCATTGGTGGACTCCCTAATTACCTTAACGAGGATCAGGTGAGCCTCATCATTTTTACTTTACTTACAATAATTATAAATTTTTACATTATTTTGTGTCAGTGGCCAACAAACCATCCTTTGAGACTGAATTCCACGGTTTTTATAAAAAAAAATCACATTACAATTAATCATACATATTGAAAGAGTATGTGATTTTATTATTAGCGTACTGAGTTTAAGAAAATTATTATTTAACAAATTGACGTTTGACAGGATAGAAACCATAATATTGAATATACTTAAAAAAATATAAATTTATATTTTAATATAATGGAGACAACACTTTATTTCATCCACTTAATGTTTTTATATCATGAAACTTAGAATAAATACACTAATCATGTTTCAATCTAATTTTATGACGCCAGTGTTATCATGTAATGTTTATAAGAAATGCTTTAATAAAGAGAAATATGGTAGTGTAACAGATGAATTCAGTCTTGAAGTGTATCGGTATTGTTTATAGAATTCAAGAAGTAGTGAAATGATTTTTATTAGAATAGGAAATAAATCTCATTTTCTAGATTTTTTCAACTTCTCAATTCCAGTAGCTCTAATTTTAACTATGAATTGAAAAAAAGTGTTTTTTCTTTATCAGTATTATTAATGTTGAACAATATTTAATGACTTAGAGATATTTAAAGACTTTGTTAGCATGAAGATATCTGCTTTCACAAGCTGAAACATGACAGAGTTATTTTTAGCCTAAGTATTTTTGTAATTAAAATTAATCAAATTCAAAGTTAAAATTGGGAAACACATTATGAGGTTCATAATTAATAAATTAATGAGTCATTTTAACATCTTACCTCATATTTCATGTTTTTCAAACACGGTAACTATAGTTTTCAAATGATCTTGTCATTCATTTTACACACCGCCATTATGACTAACCGGATATTCGTTGGAATCCAGATGCAACGTTCTAGAGGGAGATTCCAACGAATATCCGGTAGTCATAATGGCGGTTGAAAATGAATGACAAGATCATTTGAAACCATAGTTACCGTGTTTGAAAAACATGAAATATGAGGTAAGATGTTAAAATGACTCGTTAATTTATTAATTAAAATTAAATTCGTCAACATGACTCAACATGTGGACCTAGTCCAGATCAATAGGTACTTTCCTATTTAGCCTAAGTCAATAGTTTGTTCAAATATTTATTTTAATTTTTTTCAAAATTAAATGATTTTTTTTACTGCAAATGAGAAGTTTCCAAATAATTGAAACATTTATTACAATAATATGAATGTGCAGTATATCAAAAGTTTTCCTTTTTTGTGAAATACAAATGCCTAATTATATTGTTTTCCAACTTGTTACAAATTATGCAATGCAAAATACATGTAGGCTTAATATGCATGAATTATTATTGTATAAAAGGCTACATAAATGTGATAAAATAATTGCTAGTAATATATTCAGACCTGTTAGATTATAAATACAGTACTGGTTGTGAAAGTCCTAGATTTGGTAAAATATTTGTACATTATTTTCTAAGAAAGTTTAGAGATAAATATTGTCATAGTGTTACTTCCTACTTAGTTTAAAAGTTTAGAGATTTTTTGTTTTTGTATGTCGAATGTGTACGTACATGTGGCTCCAAAAAAAAAAAATTATTCCAAAAGTAACTTTTTATCCATTTTGTTTCTTTATTTGCTTTGCTTAATTATTTATTTTTCATATAATTAGTTATAAAATACCTCATATTTAATATTAAAATGGAAAATTTGAGGAGGTTGAAAAAACTGTGTAAACACATTTTCAGTTTGATAGATCACGTCATTATGTTTTATGTAATTTAATTAAATTAGAGAAAATCAACATTACCTACATGGAATATGTAAACTTTTTATTCTACCTGAACTATGAATTTGGGTATTTTACTTCATTTTATTGTATTCTGTAGAATAATCTATTATGAAATAAGATATTTTTTACAAACTAACAGGGCTGAATATGTTTCTGAGATCTTGTGTTTGCTTGGCATAGCCATTTGTTCAAACTGGAATTTTGGAGTTTGAACAAAGCAGTGGCATCGTGATTTAGCCATTGCGCTGTTGTAATTGACCCAACAGGTTTTTTAGGTAAAAGCAAGAAAGGGATACTACAGCTCCCTTGGTCATTCTGTGTGATTAGTTCACATTTTGACCTGTTTCTGAAGATAGAAGAACAAAAACTTGGAGCAGTGGGTTTTTAATTATATATTCTTTAATGTTGAGATTATTTGCTTGAGGAAGAGAAAAAATAATCATGAATTGTTAATATTCAGAATAACCATAAATTTGTTAGTATGTTAAAGTAAGTTTTTTAATTAAATTTTCGAAAAATGAGGTAACAAACTATTATTAAAGATTTATTAAAAGTGACGGGTAGTGTTGATATGATGATTCTTAACTTTTATCTTCAGTCTGATAATACAGTATTACCTCCTCTTCTACACTTTTCAAGGGATCAGAGGGATAGTGGTGTAAATTAGGGGAAAGTGTAAATTGGGAGAAACGTGGAGGTGCTAAAAAGTTGATCCCATACTCCATAACCATTTCAGAAAAAAAAACTGAATGGGATAATATACAATATTGGTTAAATAATGTAATGTTTAAGGTAGAATATTTTATCACTCACCTCATATTGTTCTTCTTATTTGACTATAAACTAGTTTCGGAACATAGTTTCTGTTCCATCCTCAGTATTGTCACGACCGTTGTTCTGTCGTCTTGAAGATGGGATCGGAAAAGGAACACTGATATCTTAAAAGAATTGAAGACTACGCCAATTTTGGAATATATTAAACAGTACCAACTAAATTGGAAACACCATCTAGAAAGAATGAGTTCAAATCGGATCCCCAAAGCTGTTTATACTTATATACCAAGAGGACGAAGATCACAGGGCTGTCCTATGAAACGCTGGAGGGAAAATGTTCTATAGGATCGTAACAGGCCTTGGCCTAATACTTAGAAAGAAGAAGAAGAAGAATAATAAATGAGTCATTTTTATATCTTCCCTCATAGTTTATGTTTTCTCCCATATTTAACTATGAATGAAATAACTTTTACATTTCAAAATAAAAGATACAAAAAATGAAACAAGTTGTCAGAAACTGAAAGAATATTTATTGCATATGGTTGTTGATCCATATCAAATAATGCCTGAAAAAATGAATAAGAATAAAAATAAGCAAATAATAACAATAACTGGATAACTAAAATCAGTAAGCATAGAGCAAGTTGAATGCTGGATTCAAACCAAACAATGCCCAAAAAAAATGAATAAAACAAAAGTAAACAAATAACAACAATAACTGTATAACTAAAAAAAAACCATACGCTTGTGGCAAGATAAACACATAAGGATTGACACACTGCATTAAAGCAAAGAGAAATGGGTTAGAAGCCTGTGTAGATTAATGGAAAGGAACTGTAACAGAAAAACAATTTTTTTGTGGGCCATGGAATCTGCTAGGTATTAAATAGCTGCACTACGAATCTTTATAAAAACATTTTGTTTGCCAAAATAGTATGTGGGTTGAATTTCAGATGGTGTTGCAGTCAACTCTAAGCCAGCATTGTTGGCATAATGCTCTGCTCTTTATCTGTTGTACAGCGGCAAGCTTCATTGGCTCAATCAACTTGATCTACTCTATCAATTGTACAAAAGCGAGATAATCAAATAAATTTAATATCTTTGATCATGAATGAACACAGTACAAGCATCATCATGTGTTGCTTTGGTGAGAACCATTGTTATGGAGATCTTTGAATTTTTATACTCAGAATCAATGTAATTTGACATAAAAAATGGGAAAATAAAATCCCAGATATGTAAAGTGAGGATTTTAATACCATGTGAATATAGGAAAACTGAAGGATCTTTAAAAAATGTTGTAAAAGGTGTGAAAGACGTTAAATGTGGGAATGTAAAAGTGAGGTAATACTGTAACTGTAAAAATGTTTATTGTAGAGAAACAAAAAGACATAATAGACTTGCTCTTAAAATGTAAACATGGTTATATTTTGCCACTTTTATATGGAGGTTTTATTACTTATTACTGCCAATTTGCAGTAGATAATACTATTTTTATAATCCATCCATCCATCCATCCATCCATAGTAATTCTGCCCGAAGGCAGGTCCTTCACTGCACTCATAGCATTTTCATGCTATGCTTTGCAGCTTTACTAGGAAATTGTAGGTGTGGTAGCTTCCCTTTGCTTTCCACACCGGTGAAGGATGATGATGGCCATATGATTTCAGGGATCGTTTGGGCCTTAAAGTTTTCCTGACATTTGTCTTACAGGTGAGAAAAAACCCCGATAAAAACCTCACCCAGAAAAACTGCCCCGACCGGGGATCGAACCCGGGCCTGCTGCATGACAAGGCAGCACACTACCTCGAGACCGTAGCGGTGGACGTTTTTATAATGTTTCAGTTGATTTATATTAGACTTTTTTTAGACATTGAGAAAATTATGAATCATTGTTCAATTAGATTTATATCCATTTGGCCTTATATTATTTTAATGATGGAAATACATTTACAAAATGATTGCCACTCTTCTCTCTTGTGACTCTTGAATATGAAATTGAAATCAAAATGTAAGAAAAACCCACTGCTCCAAGCAGGAACTTGGAGGTAAGTACACTATTACTATTTTGGCGCGCATTTTTTTGTTTTCTCACAGTTTAGATCAACAGACACGACTGAAGAATTAAATTTTATCATTATTATTATTTTTATTTATCCAGCTGCAGTTGTGCGTGTCTTTCAGGTCTATATTTTTTATGATAGTTCTTTGTTTTAACAGGTTTATTGTGTTATGTCGTATGTTTTCTCGTTAAGGTATACTAATTTCCTTGGGAAGGAGTCTTCTGGTAAATCATAAGAAACAGCCAACAATTTAGTACTGTTAGTATTTTCGTTCCATATTATCACAATATAAACTTATATATACACTGTTTCGTCCATCTTTGGGTCCTCTATTAGAGAAGTAATAGATAACAGGCTCCATTAATGTAAAATTTGTTGTAAATTATCAGCGTACAAGACACTTTTTTATCATAAAATATGCTGGATGTGTCTTATACAATAGAGATGAGTGTATACCTCTTTTTTTCATAGTTGCTCATGTTCCTGCTTTTACCTTTCAAGATCTTGGGAAACATGTTCGAGTATCATGGTAACAATGCATCATCAATGGATAAATGAATATGCATGGAAGAGAATGATGGACGGGAGAACATTTTCATATGAAAACTACATGGCTGGTGAATTCCCTCAATGGATATGAAATACCTATTTCTTTACTCTTTAGCTACTTTGTGTGTGTACTATCAAGTTAATGATGTCCAATTTTGATTAACATATACAAACTTGAGATCAATATAAAAATCTGTCATCGGTCAATTAAAAAAAATATATCAGAAAATATCACATAAAGAAATACATGGAACAACATCAATTACATATGAAAAAAATATATATATAAATTCTCTGAGGAAATAAATTACTGCTGCCATTAGATTATCCACTGAACATTCCTGCCAGCAGGTCATTTCTACAAAATTGGCATATGTATATCTCTGAAGAATGGATAATATGCTAGAGGAGGGATAGCATAATAAACAACCATTTACCACATTACACCAGACTTAAGAATTATAGAAATCTAAATGTATTACACTGGTAAGTAATGAAATCAATTTCCGGTGTTTGGCAGTAGAAGAAGTAGTTAATGATTCTGAATAAAAATGATATTCTTACACTTTGGGTCTTAAACTCCAGAAAAATATGGCAATACATCAACAGAACATTTCGGATTTCCATTAAAAAAGGAAATATGTAACCCTAATGATATCAGAATTTTTTGTATACACAAACGAAATTAAAATGTGCAACAATTTGGAAAAAGCATATAATGGCTAAATTAAAAACTGAAGTACTAAAATGGATCAAAGAAAGTTGTGAAAATAGAATTATTATTTTGACAAATATGATACATACAGATAATAAAGTTAGCCCTTTAGCATAAGATTGGTGATTTTAAGTAGGAGCTGAATTTAATTAACTATAGATTTTATTTTCCTTCAAAATCTTATGATTCTTTTTTTCAAAACTTTCCTTTATTTGGTAATTTTTGGGTGTCTTACATGTCAACAATTATGGTTATAGAATTAAATTGATACTAATTTTAAAGTATATGGTATTTAAGTCAAATGATGCAAGTTCATGAGTTCAGACCCGGGCCAGATTGATGAATTTTAAGTTTCTAAAATCTAGAGCTGTTTTATTGAATAACTTGACAATTGAATATTTTCATTGAGCAACTAACTTCCAAACCAGATTTTGGTCTGCCTGCAGAACTAGCATAGATTTTTAATGTAAGCTTTGATTCATGCAACATCAATTCTAGGACTACAAAGGGTCACCAGTTTAAATAAAATTTTAATATGTTGAAGTACTCTTTTTCAGCAAAAGGAGAGTGCATACCACTTAGCCACTAAAAAAAAACTATTTTTTAATCCCGGCACCTTATATACTGGTGCATTAAGGGAGATCGATGAGAAGACAATGTAGCTCAGTCGGTGAGAGTGCAGTTACCACGCTGACTCGTGTTTGATTCCTGTCATTCGCACCTTTTTTTTAATGTTATCTGCAAATATAAATAATAACGACAAAAATAACTAACAACATTTTTTTGGAGATACTTATTTTTGCATCATATTAGTTTTGTTTTAAATCATACTTCTATATTACAAAATATATAAAAATTAACGTAAATTTATTTGTAGAGACATTTTAAGTTTTATTTCTTCTCCGTTTTAATAAATGTTTGTTTTTGCAGATAGTATTAAAAAAAGGTGCGAACGATGGGAATCGAACACTAGTCGTCAGCATGGTAATTGTGTGCCCACTGACTGAGATATCTGCCTTCTCACTGATCTACCTTAATGTGCCAGTATATAAGGCATGGGGATTAAAAAAATATTTTTGTTCAGAAACATCTGAGTAATTCATGCTCTCCTTTTGCTGAAAAATTTCTTTGGTTGAATACTTTATTCAAATTGGTGGCTCCAAGTCTGTGACCTCCCATCGTTAGCCCAATATAGCCGCCTTCCATATCAGAATACAAATAATTGTTCTATTAGCTAAGTTCCATGTTGTAGCTGAGTGGTTAAAGCAAGATGCCTTGGCGCAGGGCTATGGGACTTGCGCTGGTTCAAGCCCCATGGGGGAAGAAATTTTCTCATGGAATTTCGGCCAGTATGGCACTGGTGCCTACCCAGCATCGTGAGGAATTTGGTAGCTACAATAAGTAGCGGCTCCAGGTTGAGAAAACCTGCTATAACAGCTGGGGGGCCCCAATATGGCTGACTACATGTCACCCCTATACTGGCTGTATACCGTGTACGTAGCCGGCTGGTAGTACTAGGACCTTCTAGGCCTGTCGTACCATGGAGTTTTTTTTTTCTCTTAGCTAATTTACTCAGATATATAATGCATTATGTTTAATAATGCATGTATAAATATTACAAATTACTTATATATGAAATTTATATATAGGGTTTTCGTGCAATGCTATTTGCATATTTTTTCTCAAATGATTTACTCCCTTTTTGCTGATAATTTATAATACAAATCCTGATCTTCTTTTGTTTTGAATTAGGTATGAAATTTGTTGCTGTATCTGACATCAGTATCACGGGTACATTAGATTTGTCAGTGCTAATATATGACTTCGATTCAGCGAGTCGTGTGTAGAGAGCATTGCTATTTTTTTTTTAAAGATACACAAGATATAGCAACTCTTGTAGTCATAAAAATGACAGTAGACAATATTATTTGAAAATGATCCTTTGCATCAGACCCAGTCTGAGTTTAGAAAAATATATGCGCATTAGTTTTTGGTTTTCTTTGTTATTCAGTCATCACATTTATTTTCATTTTGTTTAAATCTAAATTAAACTGTAACAGATAAAGAAAAATTGTATTTGTTGGCTGTTAAATTACTTCTTCACAGATATTTCTCTTTGTTGCAAAACAGCATTGTAGTTGATTCTCTCTTCTCAGAAAGTTATTAGTTGTTTGTCGGGTTTCTTGGCATTCTCGTTTTCAGCTTTTGGTCGTCTGTGCAACACGATAGAATTCTGTTGCAGGTTTTTTCTAGGAGAGGTGAGCATGCCATGCTACGCCAAGACAAAGGTGACCAGCAGAGGCCAGACATGCTTCATTTTCAGGCAAACAGGGAAAGCTTATTCAATATGTTTTGTAATGAGATGTTGCAAAGCCTTTCCAGGTCACAAGGAAACAAAATTAGATTGGGGATTGATTTCTTTTCAGAACTTCTAGGTTATAGCAACGAATGCAGACTGTTCTTACATTCGCCCCTATTCAGCAAATCTTGTGAAATATTTCTCTCTGAGAAATATTTACAAGATGAAATATCCCAATTAGCATTTTATGTTCTTAGTTTTTATAACTTTTCAGATCTTCAAAGTTAATATAAATACAATAGGTAATTTTGTATCTGGTAAGAACAGGGGACACATCTCTTTTTCAGCATTTTTTTCCTTTCAGTTTTTTTTTTGCATGTCTAGGGAATGTTTGAAATATTTATTACACAACAGGAAGGAGCATATTATATTAAAGGTTGTTGAACATTATTGTGACACTTTATAATTTGTGTTGCAAGCGTGAAAAGTACTGGAGAAAAGTATTTAAAAGTCTGAAAAAATTACTCATCTGTGCCTCTGCTTTCTCCCCCCTTCTGTCGTAGCTAAGGTATCGCGGGTAGTAAGACCCATCCTTTGCTTGTCGATAATAACTGAGAGAGGATGAACGCACAAGCGCACACAATTGTGGTGGATCGCACAAGGCAAGTTTTCTTATATTCTTAAGCTTTGGGCCCATTATGAGTTTCCAGCCCGAAGTTCTAGTAGAGAAACTCTTTGGTACGTATTACAAAATAGTTTTGTTGATTGTATTCAGTCGTGCAAAGACAGTGCTACATCCGTTTTACACACTTAATTTTGTATAAATATTTTGAGACTTTAACATTATTTTTATTGAAATTTTTATTTCAAAGTTTTTCAACAATCTCAGCACAGTTTTCACGCTGCATGCAATCTTTTTATTTGGTCCATGAACTTACAGGCCCATGGACCGTTACATCATTTTGACTAAGGTATGTGATTTGCTGTTCTGCTTTAGTTACTTTATCTTGCCAATTTTGTGACTATTCAGGTGAAGACATTTGTCTGTGAATTATGTTATTTCTGATAGTAATCTTGATAATAAACTACAGGATGATCATTTTCACCAATTGAAGTAGCTCATGGTCATGTAGTTACCAAGATTCTAGGTTCAAATTCATAGAGTAAATTTCAAGTATCTGAAATAGAAATATCCCTTAAAGATTGTAAATTCAATGTCTCAATACAACTAATTATTTTTATGGAATTAATTTGTTTAGTATAGAATAGTAAACTATTAGCAATATAGGTGTATCTTTGCGTGTGTGTGTTCCAGTGCCACCCACTTCCTTTTTGTGCTTCAGCTTCTGTACTAGGCAGACTACTTACTTTATGTAGATGATACATACACTTTTGTATTGTGTTTAGAGAGGAGTGTAGGGTGAGTGTATAATTGAATAGTTGCCCTGGAAAATATCATGGCATGGTACATTTAAAACTATCCCTGCTCTCTTCCAGACATGTTTTATTAATTTTTAAAGTTGGCATTCAAGCAAATAGTGATCTGTATGTAACAAAATGGCAGAAGTTATTCAAATAATGAGTTGCAGTTTATGGGTTAGATCTGTTTTTGGGGTAACTATTCAATTATTTAACTGTTTGTCAATACTAATAAAATTAATTGTTAAAACCGTTGAGATGGAGAGTCATAAAATAAAATAAGTTAAAATATACCTTCTTAGGTAAGATCCGTCATCCTCAACTAATAAAATATGTATTCTTTATGCCTATAGGCCTTTCAGAACATCCGTTCCATCTTCAGCAGGTCCCTCTTTGCTACAACATCAACCATCATACTGGATGTTGTAGCAAAGAGGGACTGCTGAAGATGGAACGGATGTTCTGAAAGGCCTACTGGCATAAAGAATACATATTTTATTAGTTGAGGACGACGGATCTTACCTAAGAAGGTATATTTTAACTTATTTTATTAACTGTTTGTGTAGTGTAAGTCTTGTATGAGGATTGATGATGAGAATGGAGAAGGTGAAATGTAGTCCTGGCACACAGTCTGCTCAAGAAATGCTAAGGGAACTGTCAGGCTTAACATCCCCATCTGTTGGATGAATCATTTGGAATTTGTGTGTATAAAATTGTTTTAAAATATTAGTGATATCATTTTTTTGTGATTCAGACATCACTGACGTATTTGCAGTCTGTACTATTAGTTACATGTATATTTAAATGTTGCACCCTACTGACTATAAGTTGGCTGCGGTGGACTAGTAGTTACACTCCTTGCCTCTGGTCCCGAGGGTCGCAGGGTCTTACCCGGCCGGGGTTGATGGATTTTTTAGGATGGAAAGATCCGAGGAGCAAGTCCTCTGGGAGGGACTTTTAAGCCATGGGTCCCGAGCCTGGAAACAGAAAATTGAGATAATTGCTCCTGTCAGTACATGTACTTAATCTGTTGTACATTGCAAAATTAGGTGTAGGAAATGAGAGATCTGATAATAAACCTATGATTTATATTTTGATGTAAATTTATTGATGGCTTTAGAGTTTCTAACTAGAAATCTTCAGTAAGTTAATCTTAATATATTTTATTTATTATATTATTGAATAATGCCGTAATGATTTTTTATGGGGACAAGAGGTGATATATCATAAATACGTAAATTTGGGGATGTACCTTATATCCCAAACAAAGATTTGAAGCAAAAAATTACTAATAGAAAATACTACATCCCTTGTAATCAATATAAAGAGAAAAAAGTTTACCTGAACGAAGAATTGCACTCCAAACCTTGAGCTATATGTGCTGATGCTCTATTATAATATTCACAAATAAAATTAGTTACCAAAACTTTTTTAAAATACAGTAATCAAATATTCATATTTACTGCAATATATAAGCAAATCAAAATTGTATGGGCACGCTTCGTTTGTTTGATCAATACAACTTGATCATGTAATATTGTGTGCAATTTCCCTCATTATTTACTGTTATCTGGCATGGGAAACATGAAATGTAACCAGTATTACAGGTTATGGGGGGCACGCCGTAGCATAGTGGTTAAGGCACTGCACTACAAGCTGGAAGGTCAAGGGTTCAAGTCCCAGTGGGGTTCCGGATTTTTAAACTGACCCAAACCCTCTAGCGGCACCATGGCCCTGGGGTCGACTCAGCCTCTGACAGAAATGAGTACCAGATGCTTGTGCTGGGGGTAAATGCGGCCGTCATGCAGGGCTGACAATCTGGCTGACATGAAGTGCCGATTGTCTAGAAAAAGTGGGAGCCTTAGCCTCCTACTATCCCAAGGGCCTCCGAGGCCTGTAATGGGACTACTTTACTTTATTACTGATGACTTTCTTTATTAGAACAAAATTGAGTTTTACTAAAAAATCACATTTATTGAATATCTCTACGGCTTGTATATCCATTAATAATCGTTAAAATGTTCCACTTTACAAGAAATCAAAGAAACATTCACAAGACAACAATCAGCAGGGTATGTGCAGAGGTGGTATTAGAGATTTTGATAAATATTGAGTGAATCATGATCATTATTTGTATTCATTCAAAAACAATTTGTCGTTAACTACCATATAGGAGTATCATTATTGGTATTCATTCAAATGCGATTTGTCGTTAACGACCATATAGGAGTATGAATGAAATAGTCTTTATAAATATTAAATTTTTAAACATATTTTACTGTATGATGTTTCTATTAATTTCATATCATAGATCTCAATGATATTTGAAGAGAAAAATTATACGCTCAGACTGGGGTGGGAACCCTGGGTTCAAGCCCCAGTCTGAGTGTATAACTTTTCTTTTCAAATATATTTTACTGTATTAAATTAAAAGATTCTTACCTCTCCTCACATTATTCTGTTAAGTAGATCGCGATTTCAGGCCTATAGCAGGCCCATCTTCAGTACACTGTTGTTGACCGGTGTTATGTCGCTCGGAAGCGACATAACACCGGTCAACAACAGTGTACTGAAGATGGGCCTGCTATAGGCCTGAAATCGCGATCTACTTAACAGAATAATGTGAGGAGAGGTAAGAATCTTTTAATTTAATATTGAATTGAACCTCACAGTGATAATTCCTATAAAAGGTTAATATTTTACTGTAATTCATATGTTATTGGGACATTGTTTTTCTTCTGAAATATCGAATTTTTTTAAGGATATTCTATAAAAAATATAATTTTATTTCAAGTTCATTACATTTTTTTGTTATTTATGTGTTGTTAGTAACCCCTACAAAATTGTCGTATGAAGTGTTAATTAAAGCCAAAAGTTATATGGTCAACATTACTTTATACATATATTTAAAAAATAATATAAATTTGTTCATGCTTTAGTCAAATTCCTCTGAAAATGCTATGTGTGTTCTTTTGAAGAGACAAATGACTTCACCTATTTGAAATACAGGGCTTATGATTTCTTGTAAATTCATGCAATTGACACATATTTTCAGATATAATGAAAATATATTCAACATTTTTTATCCAAAAACACACACATTTTTGAACATTTAAACTGTATTGATTTTTTAATATTCACTTTTAAGTTATGTATTTCTGAAAATATGTTAAAAATGTATCAATACTTGTGCTATCCGTTAATTATTTTAATTACATTTTATTTTCCCATGTTTTTGCCTTTATGATTTGTCATACACATGATTAAAAATATAGTTTATGTATTTATCAATTGCTTTCTTAAACTGTTTGAATAAAAAGTAATAACCCTTTGAATTATTAATTTTTTCACGTTGTCTTTATTGCAGTTATTTACGAAGTATCAGTTTTAATATTTTGAGGAAAAGGCACTTATTTTTCGTTATTTTCTTCTGCAGTTTGTTCATTCACTGGTGATTTTCACTTATGGCAATAGCAAAAATGATTGTATGCATTAAAATAACTGCAGTAAAATATTATTTTTAAAACTGATATATTTTGCAACGACAAAAAAACATTCAAGTAATTAATAATTTATGGATAGCTGCATTCTTGTTCATAAATAATATTTATGACAATGTTGATGATACATTATTAAATGTGGAGATTTTATCTTACAGGTAAAAGAACTACTGATGTCATTTGGCCAACTTCGAGCTTTCAACTTGGTAAAGGATTCTGCTACAGGACTCAGCAAAGGTTATGCATTTTGTGAATATGCTGATGTTACAATGACAGATCAAGTGAGTGAAATTAATTTTAAATGCTTTGCAAAATTTATAGAAACTAATATTATGTGAGCTTTTGGGTGTGCTGCTGTTTTTGGCATTGATAAAAGTAGTTAATTTGGAGCTAGTATTTATCACAATGTACATACTTTGATAGGTTCATAAGACTTTATACCAAATTTGGCAGCTTTGAGGAGCAAATACATTTTTATTCCTAATCTACTCTTCTACGAGGATTTGCCTACAGGTATATTTTGAGCCATTCTGTAAACTGCCTTGTAACTCTCATTTAGATGTCTTACAATAGGATCTATTTTGAATAATTTCATATTTATATAATACATTTGGGAATTTTTAACATTGAGGTTTAATTCATAAGAATTAGATGAATCATGATTTCTTCTTACCTCATACTTCTATGTTTTTTAAACAGCACTGCAGTATCAGCGACCATTGTTACCATCCTCAGCTGTTTTTTTCTTTTGCCGGTAATTATCCAAACTGCCATCTGGTGTTCTTTTGGACACTTTAGAAACATAAAGAATGGAGAAATTGAAAAATCAGTTTATAGCAGCACATAGTTTATTGGAGCATCATAGAATTGAAAAAGAAGCAAAACTTTTGAAACATCTATCCAAACCTTTGGATTTAACAGTTTGGGAAAAAATATATATTCAAAAAAACCATACTAGAACCATGAACTTCAAGATTGATTGCAAAGTTCTTCAAAAATACAACAGATGGCAGTTTAGAAAATGATTCCTTCAAAAGAACACCAGATGGCAGTTCAGAAAATATTTTTTTCAAAAGAACACCAGATGGCAGTTTGGATAATTACCGGCAAAAGAAAAAATTGACAGTCGTGAAAACAGCTGAGGATGGTGACAATGGTCTCTGATACTGCAGTGCTGTGTTTAAAAAACATAGACGTATGAGGTAAGAAGAAATCACGATTCATTTAATTCTTATAATTTCATATTTTCTGCAAAATTCAAAAGCTTGTCACTATTGAAATGAATAAACCTGTTCAAAAGTTAAAATTTATCTTGTGACACAAAGTGCTAAAATATGGGAGTGTCAAGATGAGGATTTTTGCTAATGTATTGTTTTATTGATGGCATTTAAATAATACCCATCAACATTTGCAATAAAAAAACATGCAGCTCATCAGCATCTATATCATTCCATTGATAAACCCTGGACTATGCTTTTAAATGGTCATGTTTTTAAATTTATAAATTAATTGCCATGCGTTGATTTCTTTCATTGTGACCAGCCTCATGGGTTAGTGGTCAGTGTTCCTGACTACGGTCATGAGGTCCAGAGTTTGATTCCCGATCTGACTATAGGAATTTTTGTTTAAAGGTTGCCCATGGTCTGGTATTTAGGTTAAGGACTCTCCTGGCGTTTCATTATCATATATCACCATCATATCATCAGGCTAATGTAACTCTGCACTTCAGGTGCTCCAACCTAAGAAATGGATTACAATTGAGAAGTTGAATGGAATATGGGCATAACTCATGTTTTTCCCTTTATGCATTTTTGGACTCACCATTTTGTAGTTGGTCAGCCTGAAAAGTTTTGTTTCGATATCTCAATT